>OMNM01037822.1:22709-40389 GCA_900302745.1 Parablennius parvicornis | reverse complement strand
GGGGGGGGGGGGCAGTGACTTTAAGACCGGTGTAATGTGATCCTGCTTTCTGGTCCTCGTCAATGGAAATATCTACATTACTATGCAGCGTTACGGTTTTGAATGGTTTTGGGGAAAATAATTGGAACTGAATCTTCTCTTTGCGTAACTCAAACACAACTGACACGACGAGGGACATCAAGGGGCTTTGACAAAAGGCCCCACCGTCTTCCTCAGGACCGCGAAAAGACAACTGAATGACAAAAAAGAAAAAATAACATTGGAACGTCGCCATGAATCAAAAAGGTACATTTTTAAATTTGAGACCATAATATTGTCTCAGGCACATATTTACTTTCCGTCTCACATGATTATTATTACAATATAAATCAGGGTTGGGCAATTCTATTTTCCACATGAGAAACGAACACTGTTACACTGCATCAGGAAAACAATTTTTTCTCCGTTTTGTAAAACAATAAAATTTGAATCCAGGATCACGGCAATCTGTGTCCCACAAAGTAAATTTCAACTTTAGTAAATAAGTACATTTGTGTGAACCCCCCCCCCACAAACAAACAAACAAATCTTTCTTTATTCACCATGAATGAAAATGTCAGCGGTGAAACTCAGTAAACACAACGAAAGCTCCACTTACAGGCCTGATTTAATTCCATAGGAGGAAAACAAGGCGTTTATTTCACATGCAAGGAGCACCATTCTCACGTAAACGAACACCCAAATCACGACTGAAGTTGTTTGTGTTCGCTTGAAAACGTTGACATGTAAACAAGGCCTCAATCACGACAATACAGCTTATTGAACACTTTGTAATTTTGTTATTCTCGTTGTGATTGCCATTGGGGAAAAAACACATTTTGACCTGTAAAATGTAAGTTTTTAGCTACAAGCTCATTGTTACATCTTCATCAAACAATCCCACCACACTTAAGTACATTCCTGCAAATTGGTTTGTTAGTGGTTTGACTGTAAATGACAAGGTATTGTTTACTGTGTAGTCCTGACTGTTCAGCGGGGAGATAAATCACATCCATCGGTAGCACCATGGACAGCTCCAGATATACAGAGTATATATCTGCAGTATACCAGCTGAAAGACGAATTAAACTCTTTAATAGTTCAGACACATGGCGCAGAATCCTTCCCCAAAATCCCACAAGGCTCCACAAACAAGACGTGTGACACGACGAGCTGTCCTGACGACACTCGGAAGCTGGAACAAGACGCTGTGACAGGCGACGCGTGACGAGCCCGAGATGAAATGGCAGTTGACAAGAGCAAAAACCAGTGGTCGTATTCAGTGACACAGATGGAAACTGACAGGAAGTAGGAGTGTGCGGGCTGATTAAACCCCTGGAACAAGAGGGGAAATGAGACTCTGGAGCACAGCCAGCCACAACAATGAACTGCAGGAGAAAGGGAGATTACAGCAAAACGGGATTAAGATATTACCGTGTTTTAATCTCTGTATTAGCCTTCACTAAACCACAAGAATGAGAAAGACGAGATCTGAAAACCAGAGAAGAGCTGCTCAGTCCACGTCCTATAAGCGACTGTTTGGTTAAGTCACCGGTTGCAAGTTTTTGGGACTTTTTCTCTTCAGTGTGTTTCCATATTGTGGCTCGTCGCTGTCCGTATGAATTCTTCCTCATTCTCTCTCTGCTCTGAAAACATAAAGTGGACAGCCTTCACGCATAACGCATTATGCTTGCATATGATGTATAGATTAGGCTTAATGGCGTTTTTGGTAACTTTGCGCATCCGTTGTGGTTTTATTTTCCTTTACTTATATTTTTATTCAATTCCAAGAGAAAGGTACCTGTTTTGGGCGTCTTGCTCATTGCAACACTGGTATAAACAGACCAAACAAGAAACAGATACCTTAAAAAAAACTAAGAAATAAAAACCTTCAGAAAAGATTATCACCTGATAGCGAGTTTCTGATTGAAGTTAAGGAGAAATAATGTTTGAAAGTTTCTCAGAAATAACTAACGCGTTGGGAGAACATCTTGTTGTGGTTAGCCGATGCTACTCGTCACTGTTGAGGCGAATACTGTTTATATTGTAACATTTGAGCAAAATTTCCTCACAGGTGAATGGAAACTAGCTGCTGTTGGCATTTCCTCTAAGAACCTCCTGAACGCAGCGAATAGATTCATCACCACCAGCCAACCAGAGTAGACGGAGTGTCTCTATTATTCCTGCTCCTCCATCAACAAACCCTCAACTGACTCAGACCACTGAAAAATACAGTAATTACTATCTCAAAATTCCTGGTAACACAACAACATATATTCAAAAGCAAACGTGTACACAAGCAGAGCAACAGCCAACCCTATCATCTATTCATGACTGAATTACATTTTCTGATCCTGTCATTCCAGCTACATAAACCAACTCCTTATATTATGGTCCTCATAGCATTTTGAATTAAAATAAAAAAGCCTGAAACTGGTCTTTGTTCATTTCTTTCTCACAAGAGTTAAGACCTTGGTGGTTTTAGAAACTCTAGGTTTGTCCAAAAGTGAGAATGAAGGTCATTCAGATGCACACCGGCGTCAATAAACTGTCCACTGCCTATGTTTTATTCAGCTTTTTCTGCAAGGCCAAAGGTTTGACTGTCTGAACCTTTATTGAGTTTTGCTCTGATGTAAAATTGGAAGTTTTGTCACAAACTACTTACTTTTGGCCCTATTTTCTGTGGTAAAGAAAATCTCTCATTAAAGAAGACACATCAGTGACAGCTGAATACATTCCAGGATATGTAAAAAAAAAACACCCCACCAAATTAACAGGAAGTGGCATTTATCCAGAGACTTTCAAAAAAAACATTTGAAATTATTCACATAAATCAAAACCGTAACAGAACCAAGGCAGCGGCTTTGTGGATGAGACGGCGGGAACTCTCAACAAGACCAACCAGAAAGGTTGAGAAAGGCTCCGAGACGGATTGATGAGGGTACGAGCTGAGACTCATACTTATGCTGGATATAAAGTGGAAGGTAAACAATCGGCACAAGGAAAGACCATATAAATGTTCTAAGACAGGAATGAGTAGAAAAAGACTTCTCCATAGTTTGGAAAGTTTAAAGACGGAATAACGACGCGTTCTCTGAAATCGAAACGCGGCGAGCACTGATGACATTAACGTATTAGACATGACGTATTTTCAGGCAGCTTATTGACCGTAAAATCCCCCGGACCATTGATTCCCAGACTATTGAGTGTCATGTCATTCACAAATGGCATATATGAATAATAATTACTCTCAAACCAGTACAACCCACACAGTTCCGCCTCGTCTTATCACAGCCATCGATCATTGGAATAGCCAGACAGCTCGAAGGTTCTTTCAACCAACACGTCAGAGGTGTCGGACTCTGTGGGGGCTGTTTTTGTTTCGTAAGTTGGGATTGCCCAACTTTACCTGCATCACCCGAACCACTGAGAATGACCAACAAGTGTTCGTCTCTGAACGCGGCCATCGCTGATTCTGTATCGGTCCGTTGTCTTGCTTTTGGAAGCCACTGGTTTTGATATCCTGCAGTACGGTACCGACTGTTCTCGTGATGGTGATCCGCCACCATGTAGCAGACACGTAGCATGTAAATGCGATGCAGCGGCCAAACCTCAGGGGAACCCGCCATCGATTCTCACTGAACTGCCATGTTTATTAGGGTCAAGCTGAGGGCTGGAACAGCGGGGACGCCACTGGGTTTGGAAGTTGAATAAATCTTCTAGCTGTTATGTGCCCATGCTCGAGATTTCCCCAATCGATTAAGCAGACAAAGTAAAACCGAGCACATGGAACATATATCTCCTGTTTCAATCTCGCCCAGGATATTTTCTAATCCAGTTAGTCTATACAGTCTCATTAAAGTTCAGTGACACAGACTCATCAATCACTGAGTTTATGGTCTTACAGTAAGCCTGTGGCCATATGTTGTTTACCTCTTTGCCGCTCAAAGATTAAGTTCACTGCAGTTGGAAGCTGGCTGATTGAGATTTTGAACGAACTCGGGAATATTTTTTTCATTGCATTTCATTTGTCTCGATGTCGGAGTGGGAAGCATCGTAGCCCCTGGATGTGCAACTCCAGCGAGACGAGGATTCAGCCCGTCACGACCACCACATAATTGCATGAGTGCAATTATTTTAGCCGCCTGCGATTACCCCGCATAAAGGACGACACCAGCACAAACGCCATATTTCCTTCAGTCCTTCCACTCCAGGCTTGACAGGCAACATTGAATGGTGCCATTTCACTGTGCTCCCTCCTCCTGTTTAACAGACCATTTTTTAAACAGCACTCAATGACTTTTTTATTGTGATCAGATTTAGTTACAATGATTCACTAAAAACCCGCAAAGGTTAAAAATGTGTGACACATAATTTGATCTGTGTGTGCACTTTAGCATCCAAAGTCCAACATTATAATTTAAAAAAAAAAATTATAATTTATCCTTTGTATACAGTTTTACATTTAAAACGCCTCACAGGTTTGGCATATGAAACGGATGTGTGGTAGGAAACGTTTGCAAATCTGTAATGTGTCTCATTTGTAAAGCCAAACGGTGTCATACCCGAGATAAGGAAAATGCTTTGAAGATGCATTTCCATCCTAACTGCCTCCTCTGCCCTCCGTTCAGTGTAAATGAGTTGTTGGTAATAAACAGACGAAGAAAAAGCACGCTGTGTGACATCGTGGAATCCACAGCGCCAAAACAAGATGCGACCATGAAAAAAAATACAACATTGGTATGGAGAGGTCTGCCCTGCTGAAAACCTCCTCGGGGACGCGGCAACAGGCCTTGTTCAAACCGGTGGCTGTTGTGTGGGAGAGGCCTCCGCTGGTGCTTCATGAATTTAATCATGTTTCAGTTGCTTTCACCTGAATGGAGAATTTATGAATAAGTGATGAAATGAGTGTTCATGGAAAAATGCGACCCGGGGGGGTCATCATCAGGGACATAATCCAAAAGATAATAGGATGACCTTGTTTTTTGTTTTACGTTGGGACACAGACGGCCAATATTTTCGTCCACTGGCAGTTTTGTAAAGGTTGGAAAAGCCCAGAGGATTGTCACTTGTGAGCAATGTGCTGAATCCCCCAACAATCAAAACCCAGGGGGACCAAAGAGCAGCCGGCGTGGAGGTCTCGCTCCGTGGGAAAAAAAATAACAACCTGGGTGGAAAAAAAAATCCACAAAAAAACAACAATTTGGGTGGAAAACAAAAAAGGTCTGAACGGCTCCCAATAACCTGCATGACCCTGAGGATTGAAAGTTTTAGGTTTCACAACCAAGCTTAAGACGCAAATTTCCTCTCGAATGGCTCTCAGATAGAAAATGAGATTATTGAGATTATTTAATGTCTGGAGGGCGTCAAGCACAATTCGTACATGGACTCTTAAGAGTTTCCCCCGGGGATTAATAAAGTTTTGATTTGATTCAATTAACGAACAAGTTTGCAAAGGAAGCAAGACAGACACAAGACACTGGAGCCAGGAGGAGAAGCATAAGGCCCCGCCTACATAACATGTGAAGTGAAAACGCATCGTTTCTGTGTTTCAGAAAAGTTTCACCTTGACATGGCAACCTTTTTAAAATAAGGTCCCATTATACAAAACTGGCAACAAGTCTGAAAATGATGTAGTTAGCTTGTGGGTCCACTAGTGGGTGGTGTGATTTGTCATGAAACCACACACAAATGCATGGAGAGAACAATTCGTAATAACCATTACGATGAAGTGGTTAGTTGAGCTGCTATTTAGGGGGAATCTCAACTATAAAAGTGCTGCTTCCCAGGAGAATATGGACTCAGTGGCACTCTGGAGGAAAACGTTATCGTCCATCTTGCATTGGCGGTAGCGTGATGTGTGTTGTTTTTCTGGAGTTGGCCTTGGCCCCTGTGTCGCGGGACGCAAAGCCAAGACACATAAAGTCACAGACGAGCTCGTCTGGTGTTGCAGAACTTGTCTGAGCTTCAGAGTCCTGGCCTGAACAGAACACCTGTGGGATGAATTAGACCGCAAGCCCGGGCCTTCTCGTGCCACGTCGGTGTCTGGCCGTCCAGATGGTCAAAAAGTCCCGTGAAAACACTCCTGAAGCTGTGCAAAGCCTTCCGAGAGGAGCCGAAGCCGTTGCATCATATCAACTCCTCCGGTTTAAGAATGTGTTGTTACTCTAGTCCATATGTGTGTGACAACCCATGAGCGAATACTTTTGGCAATGTCGTTTAAATATTGTAATAAAATCAGGTATAACAGCTTCAATATTATTCTCTTCTGTCAGTGTTTCTCACTTTTTTTTTTTTCTGTAGACTTGGCATGTTGCTGAACGTTAACCCCTTGTGAGAGGCATGAATTAGTTCCAACGTGTCCTTCCCTCGGATCGCGACACCCCCGACATGAATGTTTACCATAACTGTCCTTTCATTGATTTCACTTCACATGAGAAATACAAGATGGGGGATTAAACTGTAAACAAGACAACCAGGCTTAACAGCAGTTTTCTCACCCAACAGCAATCACTACTCTCAACACAGAAAGACACAAGTGATGTGCAACATGATGTATGAAGGATCAAGGCAATGACATGATGGCGGAAGAAATGCTTCACTGTGAGTGGTGTGTGTGTGTGTGTGTAGGGGTGTCAAACTCAGATCCTGGATGGCGACAGCCCGGCATGTTTTATGTCTCCCTGCTTCAACACGGCTGATTCCAATGAGCTGCGGCCCTCCAGGATCTGAGTGTGACGCCCCTGTTTTAGTGGATGTAAAGGATCAAATGACACTTTTAAATCCCATTGTACTTGTTTTAATGAAGTTACTTATTTTTGGTGAACAAAACTTCTTCTCTAAGGAAAATGCAACTTTTGAGACGCTGCCACTGCGCATGTGCAACACGGCTGATGTGAGTCGTTCTTGTGCATATAAATGGTTAACAACATGTACATGATCTCCTTTGACTTGACAGTCCCATAGCGGAGAGTCTCCTGGAATAGCAATCTAACCTGGCCATCTATCTGTGAGCATGTGTTTGTTGTTTCATTACGAACACAACCAACAGCACTAATCCGTGGCCTGACGTGAAAACTACGTTGGTTTCAGAATCTCTGCTGTTTACCTGGAAAAGGACATAGTTTTCAAAATGTTGCTGCGTGTAAACGCACAACTTTTCGGAAATGAAAACGCTAAAACAATGAGTTTTCAAATGAAAAAAAAAGGCCCCAGGTATCTGAAGATTATACATTTCATAGAGAAATTTCAGCAGAACATTGAGTCCTGGCACACTTTGAAGTAATATAATAGGAAAATTCGAGTGTTTTGATGTGTCCAGCAATGACTTCAGACCCAAATCACACTTGAATCTGCAGAGTAATAGTGTGCAACAGTATTATATTCAGATTCTCTTTGTTGAGGTACAAAACTTTGCACTTGATATCTAAGGCTCCTAAAAAGTCCGAGCAGAACTTTTAGAAAAATGCTACTTCAAGGAGAAACATCCGTCGTCTGCAATAATCAGTCACGGGCCGAGGGAGATGAATGACCTCGGTAGGAGATAAAAACTTTTGTTGTGCCGGACCGAGACCAGCTGTTGCCAAATGTAAAATGCAGACACAGACCAATGTGGGCAGCAGCTTTCTAACATATGGAGATGAGAACGAAACCTTCACGCGCCCTTATCCCAGTGTTGTCGCTTATCTCGATATGTCTGAACTTGTTAGCAATGATTCGCACCGCTGCATATCCATACCGCGGCCTCGCCAGCCCGACGACTCCTGCAAGTTGATGACTCTGCCAGAAAAAGGCCAGCTTTTACCCCCACAGCGAGGGCAATTTCCCGAAGGGGTGCTGTGCTATTTTAATACATATTTAATGCTTCTTTCTTTTCCTGCTGGGACTAATGTGAGAATCATAGGACGACGGGGCAGTGTGGTAGGAGACATGATGTATCGCCGTGGTGGATCTGTGCAGCCTGAGCAGGGAGCCTGAGCAGGGAGTGGCCCCTGAGAGTAATATTTACACGAGTTATCCTGCGTGTTTCAAAAGGTAACATGTTTGGTTTATAACAACAGCAGGGACGCCAGGTCTTGCAGTGTCATCAATTTGTCGTCGTGCTCAGATTGAAAGCTGAAGAGAAATTAAATGCATTGTTAGAATGTCAGGTGCATTTTGTGATTGTTTTAAGGAGGGACACTCTATTGCAGTGATTTGCAACAATAATGGTGCGTTTTGAGGCTCCTCGGATGGAGACTCCGCCCACCACACTCAGACAGACAAGGGAGGCGAGACATGGGACAAAAGGAGAAACATGAGCAGGGACAAGGAAACAACAGGATTTCACCCACTCGAAGAGCCATTTCATTGAAACGACTTGCCACTACGGACCGACCATCAATATCTCTCTGCTCTGATAGAATGGCCGTCTCTCACTCAGAAGGTCGCAAGTTTGATTTTCAATCTCCCCCTGTCCATGTGTGGAAGTGTCCTTGAGCAAGACACTGAACCCCAATCTATTCCCAATGGATGGATTGAATGCCTTGCATGGCAGCCGCCTCCTTTGGTGTGTGTGTGTGTGTGAGAACAGAGGGATGTGATGAAGAGTGTAAAGCACTTTGGGAACCATTCAAGCGGTATGAAAGCGCTTTATAAGTGAAATCCATTCACCATTTGATCGGGCTGATTTAGATGGGCCTAATTAAAGTACTGTCAGTTTCGTTTATGTTGTGACTGATGTGTAATGATTTAACACAATGCAGAGTACCTAGTCTAAGCCTTAAGCAGGATCCAATCTGTTTGCAAGGTCGGTGGGTAGGTGGATGTATATATAAATATATATATATTGTCATGTCCGGTCCAGCACAATCCAGTCTGTTTGCAGCTTATTTAAATTGTGGTGTTTTGATTTGTACACCTGGAGGTTTCCTCATAAGTCATTCCTGAAGGGATCATGACCTTACCAAGGTGAGATGGTACGTCTGCCAAACAGAGCGGTCCCCTGGTCCTCCAGATTGGGGGTTAAGCAGTATTCCAATTGTACAACCAGTGTACAACCATGTGTTTAAACAATGACTTATTGTTCTGTACCAGGGGTTTTCCTTTGCAGCAGAAGTGTGATTCAACACTATACAACTAATACACTGTGACTGCATGACAGCTAGCGTGAAGTGATGAAAAGTACATAATATGATTCTCCATTACATCCTGATGACTGATTGTGTTCTCTTGCCAGAGATCATTGGAGAGTAAATTATAAAGTTACAGCTGCCATGAGCCAAGTGCACGCTGCACCGCACGCATAATTCCCGCTGCAGGATGAGAGACGGCACAGATTTCTAGCACTCACAGGATTGTGTAACCAGCCACAGCCTTTGATGCAAGTCTTTTCTTATTGTCTTTGACGCCTGCAGGTCCAGTTGGTGTCAATCACTCGGATACAGATTATGACAAATGTTTCTTTTGTATACAGCCTTGTGTAGGAATCTAAATTAGCTTGGACTGACACAGCTCTCACTCTGTTTTCCACCTGGGGCTGAATCCTCATCCCTTTTGGTCTCTCAGTCTAACATTGACGTGAAAGACACCAACCTACTGATTGGTGTTTGTGTTTGCTTCGCTATCAGAACAAGTGAGTGCTCTCATCTGGTTCTCAGGAGAAGAAAAAATGCACATCAAGGCATTTCACTTGTTTAATATTTAATCTGTTGTAATAATTGGAACAATCATACAGTGGATTGAGGTTGCACTGCTGTGTCTTTGTGCATTTATTTCCCGTATCTGGCTCCTTGAAAACAAAGGTTAGACCATCTGTAGAAAGCGTTTTGAGGAAGCTCAGCAGCGTGCATAGAGGCTAAAACGAAGGCCCCGTTGACACAAGAATGTCTCAACTGAAAATGCATTGTTTTTGCAATAAAGACACATGCATACAGAGAACAATTCACAATCAACATTAACAAGGACGAGTGCGCAGACATTCGTACGCACAGACAACCAAGTTAGATTGTTATTACGTGACTGTCAAAAACAACCTCCCCAAAAAAAACGACAGAGTCCCAGGAGACTGTGGACTGGGAGTCACGACACTCTGGAGGCAAACGCTGTTGTTGTTGATCTACTTGTGCATGTGCAGGAGAACTAATTACTATGACCAGAAGCAGTGTTTCACAAATCTTTCTTCCCCCACTTCCACGGAGACGGAATGTTCTCGAGGATTTCTACCTGTTTTCAAAAGGTTGTCTCCTGCAGTACAAACACACAACCCCATCTCAAACTAAACCAGAAGACCTCTGCCAAGCAGCTCAGTTTCCCCATATTTTAATGTGAAACAAAAATAATATTCATATATCTATTTGATCTATTTTGTTATGTTTCTTGAACAATAACACATACTCTTAGCGTTGACAACTATGAATGACGTTTCTGTTATTTCTCATTTTCCAAAATCAGCAACATATAATGGCCCTATCTCGCAATGATAAAGAATTCTTTAAATGATTCCTGGATGCAGACAGTGATCCGGATCACCTCCAAAACTTAATCACTTGTTACTTGTCCCGTTTTGGACGTTTCCTGAAAATTGCATCAAAATCCTTCCATAACTTTTTGAGTTATGTCGCTAACAGAGAAACAGATGCAACAGAAAACATAACCTCCTTGGTGGATGTAATGAGTTAAAAATATCGCTATACTTGAGATTTCAGAACCCTGAAGCACCTTGGGGGTCCAGTCAGCAATGCATTGCAGATCTGAGTATAAGAGTATAAGAGGAGAAACACCACAGGAGGAACAAACAAGCTTCCAGCCTAGCTTTAGTGTTTATGCCTCACAAAACATGTGCAAGCTGTTTGTTTGAGCTGCAGTACCACTTTCAATATTGTACCTCGCTCAGAAACTGACACAAATTTAATTCCAGCTCAGTTTTACTGAGTCATTTGTTTTGAGTAACAGAACAAATCAATACCTGTTGGCTGGGCAGATAGCGGTAACAGGCGGTACTTAAAAATGTACTGTAACTGTGCCAGTTTTCTCTCCAGCAGACTCTAAACTTCTGTTAAAGCACGGCCTGGACTGGAAGTAGCGACCAGCCACGGCCCCAGCCGATCAATGAGTGGCAGGGACTTTGGTGTTCGCCCAAAAACACAACCTGAACGCCAGAAAATCTAACACCAGACTGAGCCATGAGATAGTAATAATGATATTCTAATTCGCCACAAAGAGATAAATGGGAAAACAAAGATTAAAAAGTGCAAAAGAAGACCAGCTCAAAACAAATCAAACAGAACAGGGGCCTTTTTTTTAAGTTCGTATCCAGACAGTTGTTTTTTTTTTTTTATAGCTTGATGGCCGTGACTTTGTTTCAAGAGGAAAATCAAACGGCAACTGTATCCGTACGCACCACAAATACCTGGCTGTGAAATTACACCGTCTGTGCCATGTGACTGATGTGCACCATCAGTTTGCCAAAGGTAAAACTTTCCAATAGCTCTTCCTCCACACAAACCTGCTGCTGCTGCCAAAAGAAAGACAACGTCTGCACAAAAGCCAAGCAGCACTTGGAATTTAAGGACTTTAATCAGACCAAGTCAGAATTCACAGATTCATTGATGCGCAATTTTTTTCTCTTCTTTTTTTTTTCTGGTAACGAGCTACTGAGTTTCATATCAATTCAGAAAAAAAGTGAACTCTCCATTCCCTCCAGGGCATTGTAGAGATCATTAAATGCACATGAAGTGAGATGCCAAATGGACTAATTAAATGAGCAGTTTAAAGCGACAAGCCTTTTAATTATTCATACGGTGGATTTGTCTTCAAAACTATTGTGGATGTGTTCAGATTGACCTTTTTCCTCCATAGCTGACTCGCATGAATACAAATCTCTGCTGTTAAAGGGAGCTTTGCAATTTTTCATAGTTGGCTTACACTTTCGACGTTTTTATGGCTTATAATAAAGACTAAACATTGATTAAACCAGCAGTCGGGCTGCTCCTAAACAGAATCCACTGACAAACGTCTCCAGAAGGGGAAATATTGGTCTCTTTAGCAAAAATGGGTTTTAAAAAAATATAAGTGTGCATCGATACAGGTTAAAATACAGAAATTTACCAGTTGGTTCACGTGACAACAGAAAATGGAAACGACAAGAAATCTACAGAAAATTGGCAGTAGTGTCATTTCCCATAAAGGCAAACACAGAATTCATTGACAAGAATTCAACATGTCTGAAGCTGGGCTGTGAAAGGTAAATCACACTAAATTCATAATATTACATGTCACAATTGAGCTTTGAATTAAGAAAGTGACCAAAAAGGTCAAACAGTTCCTCATGTGACGATTACTAAACCCTCTTTTTTCCTGAAGTTGGTTTTTCATTTGAATATCAGTCAACCAAAGACCGTTAACGACACTGAGCAGATGAGTGGAAAGCAGCGTTACACTACAGGTTATATGAGCTGTTTTTTTGTGTCTTTACAGTATTTTAATCAACATCTGAACTGAATCTGGAGGACGCGTGCAAGTAAATTTTTTTGTGAAACTACCGTTATGCACCATACAGCCATCAGCAAAACCTTGCTCGTTTTTTGTTTAACTCCTGAAATCGGTTTAATACCTAAATGTCAACTTTAAAGGTAGATGTATGGCTTGGCAAATTAAAAGAGAATTTTGTACCCCAGCCTCATATATCAATCTGAAAGCCGCGCGGCTGGCTGCAGTCCTACATAACAATGCGCCGCCGATTTGATTGATGTTTGCTAAGATGGAGTCGATGTTCGCATGTAGCTTCGGCGTGAAGCTTTGCCTCCATTAGTTCCTTTTCATGTTGGCGCGCCGGGGTCTTGTGCTTGGCTCATTAGTCACAGCACCCCCTGCTTTCACTTCTGATCTACTGGACAATACAATACAGCTGCTACCGGCTTCCAGCTCTGTATTTTATCACATTGCACCCTTGAACAGCCTCTTCATCAATATTGTACATGTGGGTAATTTTGCTATCACGTCCACTGTGTCATCAGCTGCTCTCACTATGGAAGTTAATGCGTATTTGTTCAAGTGGAAAGCCATTGTAGAGGTATTTTATTTTGACAGAGCAGGAAAAAGGACAGGACTGTGATTGTGATTGTCAACCTGCTGCACATATGTAGCCTCGTCAAGTCATTTCTTTAATTGTGAATGACCTTGAGGAGCCTGATTCATTGGGACTGATCGATCTTCACCTTGGCGTTATGGCGGCTCCCTTTGTGGTGGAAAAATCCTCGACGCAGAACTCCCAGGGGTGAAGGGACTGCGTATAGGCCGTTCATATTGTAGACACAGTAGCATTTATATCAACTGTTAAGATGATGCTGAACCAGTTGCTGGTGTATCTGATTAAGGAAAGTCAGAGTCAACATCTAGTACACTCATTTTTTTCCCAAATATCTAGAGGTGTACCCTCTTCAGTGGTCAAAGTGTTTCACCTACCGGGTTTAACATATGACCAATAAAGGAATGGTGTAAATGTTCAGTCAAATTAACAAAACTGTCTACTGAAGACATTTGAATGTCAGTCTACGTAAGATTGTCAATATACTAAGTATGCCGAGTACTGACGTAATACACCAGTGTGCAATATTGTTAAAGAAAAAAAAAAAAGAGGTAGTAATCTCTGGGTGACACTAAGCTTTCAACAATCCCTCATCGTCAGTATGTTCGCAGCCAAAACAGACTGGAGAGAGAAACTGAAGACTGATTTCTAAACTCGGCAGCAGTGAGGTGGAACGACTCCAGACGGCGGTCGGACTGCAGCCGGAACCCGGAGAGCTACGCGAGAACCGTCTCGGGAGGGAACTGCAACGTAAACCAGGAATGCAGCAGTGTCCCTCCACTTTGTGTGTGTGCTGTGATTTATTTATTTTCTATTGAAGCAGTACGTCTCCATCTTCAGAGACAAAATTAGTCGTCATACTTCTTTCACGTTGGTCTGCCCCGCCATCTGTGCCTCGTCGGAAGATGCCAACTATGGATTGGGCCTTTTTGCACAAATTGTACCGTGGCAGGCACAAAACAGTTGTTTTTAACTTCTACAGGGAATGGGTGACGCATGCGTGCTCCGTCAGGGCTAACACGCCAAGCTGTGCAATCTGTTGTCACTAGGTGGTTTTTTTTTTTTTTTTTAACCTCAGCAGGGCACTCAGCGGATGATTAGAAACCCAACCAAGCCTGACTGTCAGCACAGATCCCTATCCAGAGAGACCACCGGTTAGACAAAGGTTAGTCCAGGTTTCCTGACGTGGTTTGGTGTCATCAGTTATTTAAGTCACAACACGTTGACCTTCTGGGACACGGCTGCCCTTTATCCGGCTTGATGGCAACAGTCTTGACATTTCAACGTTTTGAGGGCAGAGAACTGAAAGTTACATTAGAAAAAGTGCTGATAGCACTCAAACGTGATTTTGAGCAAACTGTAAAGGTGGAGAAGAGTGACGATGTGTGTTGGATCTGTCTGGAAATGTCGGCATTGCATTAGAAAAGAGGTCAAAAATCAATTTAACTCTACAAGTAACTAAAGTGGACTACTATCTTCACTGCCAGTGGTTTGCGTGAACCCGGCACTGTATCTGTCATCGTTGGCGTGTGGCTGCATTATCAATATTTGGTAAAGAATCAAAGACCTGAAACAAAGACACCCCCCCCCCCCCAAAAAAAAAAGATGCAGGCTTGAAATATTCTTCACCTTTGAGCCTCCATATAGGGGGTTGCTTTGTATTGTGCACACTCATACCATCACAGAGACTGTCTTTGAAGATCTATGGACAGTTCCTTTCTTCTTTTGCCTGAAGGACACGGCTTCTATTATTCCCAAAAGAGTTTTGATTCAGCAGATCACAACACTAATCTCCACTTCTTCTCAATTCATCCTAAAACCACTCCGACCCAGAAAAAGATGGATAAACATCGTCATGAATTGTGTTCACAGATAATGGGTTTGGAGACAACGAATCCCATTACACAGTCGCGCCTGTTTCAATTGCAGTGCTCCCTTTAGGCCCAAACCCCGACGGCCATCCAGAAGGGGCTTCTTTCATATTGGGATTCTCCAGCTTCTGTGACGCTTTTCATCTTATTTACAGGACGTTTGTGGCTAAAACCCGTGAGCTGATGCAACCTTCCTGTGCGGAGTTTGATTGTTCTTCCTGTGCCTGAAGGGCCGGACATCTAAAGATATGCTTGCTACATTAATTAGAGACTGTAAACAATCTGTAGGTGTGAATGTGTGTGTGTGTGACCATTTTTCTGCGGTATTATCAGCTTCAATAAATATGGATGGACCGGTACCAATACCAGTATCGGGTCCAATACTGCAAGGAGTACCTGGTCGATTTGTCGACCATCTTGAATAATGGCCGCCATCCTGGATTTTCAAATGGCCAATCAGGCAAATTTGATCTAAATATCCCATTGAACGACCACACAACATTTTATGCTTTTATCATCGATTGTTCTGTTATCTGCCCCACTATTGGACCAGGGGGTTTAACGTCTTCCAAAATATACAAGTCCGAGTGACCCGATTCAAACTGCTCCGAGTCCAAATGGAATCGGTTTATTAAAGAAACAGAAAGTAGTCTAGTTAAAGTAGATATACTTAAGTTTACTCTTAATTAAAATGTGTCTCCAAGCCATCGTTGAAGCTGGGAATGGCTTGAATTTTTTTTAAATATATAAAAGAAACCAAAAAAATTCCTAAGTTGGAGTAAATTTGTATTCTTTTTTTGTATTTTTCAAATTTTTTTTCAGTGAGCTAAAACATGAAAATATTTGCTCAAGCCTTTATTTTCTCAATATAGTACAAATGTCATCACAGTGGCTACAGATTCTCCCGAGGATAAAATAGGGATAAAACAGAAATCTAACTTTTATGAACAAAAGAGCCATTTTCAACACTGGACACTAAATAAAACGCAAAACTTTTAGTGTGTATTATTGGTTCGTTTACGCAACAACAGTGCTCAGAGCCATTGAAAATGCAACTTGGAAAATTCAGAACCTTTGAGATCCCGGATCTCTTCTTGTTGCAAAAGCAGAAACTGTTCTGACACCAGAAGGCTCTCAATCACAAAATATTGTTTGCCTAAGCTGCCAAACAGGACAAGGGGAAAATGCAACTTTTTTAAAATGCTCCATTGAAACGGAGGGGAAACTCCGACTTGGCGCGGTAACTACATTGGTTTTAGCATTCTTTCCCTTTTTTGTGTGAACGCACATCTTTTTCAAAACACTGCAACAAACAAAATGCAAAAACGATGCAGTTTCACCTGAAACTCTGTTCTGTAAACCGCATCTCAGTCTCAACCTGCAAAATCTTTAAAGCTCTTGATCTTTAAAATTAGGATACAAGAGCTCATTAGCTTGAGATATAGTTTTATGTTTTTCATTTTATGACAATTTACAACTAGAATTTATAAGTTCAGGTTTTTTTTTTTTGTGAATAGCCATTTTTTAAACTCCTTTCTCCACTTTGCCAGTTTTCTCGTCGTCTTTTTGACATTTTCTATAGATTTAGACTGTTGGCCATTTAGCCTTTCAGGCATTTTAATTCTATTTCAACCGTTTCTGCCTCTTTTCTTTCTATTTAATCTTTTTACAACTTTTGAGCCAGGAGATAAGATCATGAGTACAATATTATCATAATCAATAATTCCATAATAATGAAATATGTTGACATAAAGACGTATTCCCATAAGCATAGTGTCACTTATATATTTAATACAAGCATATTTTTATTTATTTATGTATTTATTTATTTACTAATCCGGTTCTGAAGTGAGCAGCCGGCAGTTTGACGGGCAGGCGAGCGTTGAAAACCGCTCCTTCCTCATTCTGTTCACGCTCGGGGCAGATTCCGCCTCTCGGCTCTCGGTATTTCTGGCGTGAGCGCTGTGAAAATGCTCTCTTGAAAATACGCGCGCGCATCTGATTGGGCTGCGTGCGCGGCTCCCCAGACCTTTTGTGTGTGGATCTCGGCGCGTCGGCAGGGATTTCTCGCCGCCACACCTGATTATCGACTGGATAAATGGAGCAAAGCAAATAGATGGATGATCCATAATATTGCTGCAATTTCATGCAGGAGAAAAAAAAAAAAAAAAAACCTTGGAGGCCACGTCGCCGAGCGGAAGCTCTGAATTTCAGATGGAGGAAATGCATTTGACTTTTTCCACTGTCGTCTTCAGGAAGGTTACCAAGCAGTCATGCTTTTCCCAGTAGTATCAGACTACGACCTGTGGGCAAATTCAGGAAGTTGTCGATTTCCATTCACAGCAGGAAACGCCATGTATTTTTAATGAAGCGCTCAGCAAAGCCTTTCCTGACCTTCAGGGTTATCTAGTTTCCAATTTAATTACTTTTTTTTTTTTTTGCCAGTAGCCTAATTAGTTCTCACTGTCAAGCCTGGAGAGATCAGTCAAAACTTATGTTAATCATTGGAAGACTGATTTGTATTGAAGAGAAACAGGTTTTGCAGTATTACAGTTTTTGACTTTTGATTCAGTTTACTTTTTGTCCGCTCATTTTCTTTTTCCAATTTCTCCAACCAAGGGCTTCCAGGCCTTTTTTAATTGTATTTTATTAACCCTTATTCATACAGGTAGTCCCATTGAGCATTTAGTTGTAATATACTGTACATTACATAATAAATTACTTGA
>OMNM01037822.1:0-10664 GCA_900302745.1 Parablennius parvicornis | reverse complement strand
AAAATAAAAAAACAAAAAAAAAAAAAAAAAAAATACTGAGATATACATATGATTTGAATGTTCTGCATTTAGAAATGATTCTTTGTTTTAAAGTTATTCAATAGAATTGTCTTGTCAGCATAAAAAGGTGACAACTGACACAAGACAAGTAAAAGTAGTATATTCAGGGTTTCATACACTTGAATATGATTCATCATCCAGAGGTGATAATACGAATAAGAATACATCAGTATTTCAAGAAGTTTTCTACTCAAAACATCTCAAAAGACTTCTGGGACCAAAACGAAATAAACTATTCAAAATGTTCATAGAGCCTCGAAGGCTGTTGTAGGAAGACGTAGCGTCGTTGTGCAGAGGCGTTTTGTGGCCACGCATAGCTTTGGCATATTATTTGTGTGTGGAGTTTAGTTTAGGCATTTCATTAGTACTCATATCGATACTCGCCATCGATAGAATTCACCGGCGTGTGACCCACCGGTGACAAGAAGTCCTCAATGTCATCAAACACACAGTAAAAAAATAAACACCTGGATAACTTTTTTTTTGTCTGTGAAAATCAAATTGACCGAAGTAGAAACTCCCGTCAGAACTGCGGTTGTCGTTGTGGAACTTGCTCCAGTCCGTCGAGTCAGACCAGGTTCTCGCTATGAACTGTAGTACTGTACTACATCCCTGCACGAGCCATGTGAAGGAAATTAAACAAAAGACATCAAAACGTCACGCTCAAGTTTTCGCTACCGGATAAAAATTAAAGCTGACACTGCTCATTTTCTGTGACTAATCTATAATGGAGGTCCATCTGATATAAATAATTTCTATTTAACGGTTCAAAAATGCTTATTTGATGTCATCCCATCTCTATTTGGACATGCTATTCATGCATTCATGGTCCCAGATTAAAGGGCCACAGTCGTCTTTTCGCAGTTTGTTCTGTCATGGCTGCAAAGAGAAAAACAGTAAATTGGTTCGGTTCTTTCATTTTCTTGCCACTCCAGTAGGTTTCAGAAGCAGCACGGTAGACGGAGAGCCGGTGTGACCGCTGGGTTGACTGGAATTGGATAAAGTTGACAAATAAGTGATTCAGACGCGACATATTTACTGGGATCCGAGTGATCAGCGAGTGTGAAACGTCTGACGACAGCGCTGTGTTTGAGCCCTCCTGTGACCGAAAACTCAATAACGGCACAATTTTCCCGTGATACTGCGGCGCGCGGTTCAGGGCGGCCGAGAATTCTGCCGCGCTGCCTCCACGCTCCATTTCCAGTGCTGTCGCTGCTTTCACATCATCGCTCACCTTCTATCGATCTTTTTCATTTTTCTGCTCAACTTCACTGAGCGCTGGCCGCCCGTGTGGTCAGGCCGATTGATCCCTCCAGACATCGCTCTCTCCACTGCCTCATCAACCCTCATCGTCACAGTGACAGCGAAGATGTTCTTGCGACGCATGGCTTCGGGGGTTTCGCCTCTGCCAAGTTTCTCGGGCGGTAAAAATCCCACAAATTCGGATTTATTGACCCGCGACCCACAACCAGGAACTCTGCAACTCACTGATTCAAGGAAGGAGTTGGGAATCGCATTAAATCATATCCAAGCAGTGCAGTCCAGGAAAAACAGGTCAGTGCTCAGTGCCCTGCAACAGTAATTGGATTTATCGATGTTTTATCAGGGACGCAGCAGTAACAGCATCCAGTGTTGGGTCTCATTGTGCGGATCACTTTTTACTGCGGAAACATCCATGACCCTTAGATCGGTTGACTCCGCTCAACCAGATGTTCAGCGTTTGATTGATTGTCTCTCACAGAGATTATCTCTCCCAGCAGCAGATCCTTCAAGTCCAGAAAGTTGTGTTTTACCCTCAGGATGCCGCCGGCTGGATTCACTACTCCTGGTCTGGCAGTGACTTCGTGTGGCGTCTTTGGATGTTTCAGTTTTTTGTTATTATATGTGTTCCCGGCACAAGTTGTGGCATGAAAGTCCGAAGTGAGAGAAGAAGTTTCTCAGTGTAGTGGGATGTAGGTGGCGCTGTCAGGTAGCGTAGCACTTACTGGATATACCTTTAGCTTTTGTGTTTCTTGTGAGTCGGTCGTTCTGCTATGTGTTCATTACCTCCATAAAAGCTTGTTATGTCATAATTGATAGATATTATGTTTTAGTTTTTAGTTTACTAGGCGATCTGGGCTCTTTTGTGTTGATTTGAGGTACAAGCAGCTAGCGCTAAGCTAATGCTAAGGTCTTAATATGCTAATAGAATGCTATTATGTTAATGTGTGATTTCTTATGAAAATGTTATGTAATATTTGCAGTTGCCCCCCCAAAAAATATCGTGTTGGTTAGGTAAGTGTTTTTTTTTTTGTTTGTTTTTTTTTACCCAAACAATACAAAATCTGTAAATAGTGGAGGTATTGTCGTTACCACTTCCTCCAATGTTTCCCTTGATTTAGGCCCCGTTTACACAACAAGCGTTTTCAAGTGAAAACGTAACTTTTCTGTTTTTTTTTTTGTGTCCATTTAAATGACAGTGGTGCTTGGGGCCAATGAAAATGCAGCTTTTTGAAAAAGGCTCTCGTTCTCTGCATGCTTGTGTGTGTAAAACAAACAAAAGCACCCACTAGTGGCCGTACATGCCAACTACATCCTTTTCAGCATTTCTGTCATTTCCTTGTAGAGGGATGTTATTTTCAAAAAGCCATTGAAACTGGGCCTTAAATTGGGCTTTTAAAAAAAATACTACTTCTTACAAATTTAAGCTCATTTTACTCAATTAAACAGCAGAGACCTTGAATATGGAATACTTCTAATGAGAATAGAAAAATGAAGGAGAAAGAATAAAACGGATGAAAACGTGAAGCGAATACATATAAACCAACAACTTTCATTTGTGTCTGCGGTTTATTCTATTTCTGTTGTTGTCCAAGCAGACGGACACAGAAGTGCATTAACAATTTAAATACATGGTCCATTAGTGCACTTAGCCGTGACCCTTTTTGAAAAAGCCCTTCTCTCCCATCAAAAGTTTCGCAAACTTCCAAAATAAGAATTTTACTCACATGCCAGTGTGTGTGCAGTTCTCTGCTCCATTTTGACAGCCTATTTTGTGGAGAGCTACAGGCATTTAAATGAAAGACGAAGTTTCCACTTATCCTGCAAATGGGCTCATTTACAGAAGCAGCGGGCGCAGGAAGGTGACGCGCTCTGCAGAGATGCTGATGAGGAGGAAGGCGCAGTTCAGCCGGAGAGCCGCACAATCAGCATGTGTAAGGTAAAGAAAATAAATACAGGCCAGAGCAATTGCACTATTTTGATGCGATTATCGAAGAGGACTGACAACTGTAAAAAGCACTCAAGGCTTTCTGAGCTGTGACTGAAACCTGCCCTATACTTTTCATTTCTCATCATGTCAACAGGTTTGAGTGAGAGGTTGACTTGGAAAAACGACTGCGGCTTCTTTGTGGCTGCAGTGGAAACATTTGATTAAGATAGGAAATGTACAAACATCCGTGTTTTTGACAAAGTTATATAAGTGGCAACTTTTTTTTTTTTTTTGTAGTCGTTGAAAGACTAATTTATCGTCCAACTTAAAGTATTAGCTGGATGTAGTACTTCATTCATTCATTCATTAATGCTTCGCTGTCTTTGAATGGGCGTTTGACGATCAATCCACGAGAGAGCGCTGAATGAACAAAATCACCAAATTCCAACAGGAAGCGAAGAGTTCTGCTCCAGGCAATGGATTAATGTCCGTTTACATGACAACGGGGCCGCTGAAAACAGCTTTTAACATCACTCTAGGTGGAGCTTTTTGAAAACGCTCTCTTTGCAAATGTCCAAAATGCTACAACTGCTCATGTGCACCAAGACCGTACTAAATAGGTCTTCTGCACATGCTCAGTAGATAGACAATAACAACAACGTTTTCGTTGTCGCCAACGATGAAAACGATGTCCATTTACACAGAAACACTGAAAACGAAGTAGTTAGCATACCAGGCCACTAATTACCACTGCTGGTTGTTTTTGGAATGAAACCACACACACACACACACACACTATAAACGAATGGCGAATTGTGAGATGTTCATATGGCAAGACCATAAATTAGATTGCTGTTACTATCACATAAAACACAATAGACTGCTGGATTTAGAGGTCTGTTGCGCAGATTAACAAGGTCACAAAAGTGGTAAAAAACACTGCTCTCCCTTGACTGTGGGAAATAAATGCTGATTGTACCGGTCGGTCATTAACTCTGGCAGTGAAGTGAAGCCGAGTCGTACGGATGAAAAGGTAATCGTCTTGAAAAGTACTTTTGTAACCCTGGATAAAAAAAAAGGTGCGAAGAGCTGGGATTTGTCATCTTATTAGCTACAGAGTGATGAAAAGAATACCGCCTGGCACAAATCCTGTGGGCTCTGTGTTGTCATTAGGTTGGGTTTGGGACAGGACTCAGGCTTTAAGAAAAGGTGAAACATGCAAAGGTTGTTAAATAATTCTAAAGGTCGAGGAAGTGCGCTCTCCGAAGAAATTCTGAGAAGCAGGAAGATTCACTATAGGCAAGATCTACGCATCATCATCACGGGAGTCGAAGGGATTCTGATTTAATTTAATGGTGTAATTTAATTGTTTTTAACAAAACAAAAATAGCAGATGTCTCAGTAAACAACAAGGCCACATAAACAGGAGTTACTGACATTTAGGGCCATGCTGTGATGCTGCTGCAGTGGATCCTGGTACTTCAATGTGTTTCTGCTCGAGAAGCACGACCTCAGAGCCGCCGACCGTTTCACCCACAGCATCTGCTGAGCAGGAATCATGGAGAAACTCACATTTTTACCGCGCTCAAGGAGAAGGTCATCGACTGATGATGAGATAGCACCTTCAAAATGTAATAAAACTGGTTTCCTGTGTCACTTATTGATTGTTGAAACGAATGGCTGAGAGTCATACACCCATACATGGGGAGGGTAAAGTGTTAGGAGTGACACCATCATCATATCAGAGTCTGGGATTAAAGACCACATGTTCCTATACATTGTCATCAAGGCTACAGATCTCATCTGGAAACCAATTAGATTCAGTTGAATAGTTAAAAACAAAAGAGGAAACAAACAGTGGAGCTTATTTGACGCAAAAAAAAAAAAAACACATCAGTGAAATCTTGAAGCGACGGATTTGTGTTCCTGGGATGTTTTCTCAATCTGAACGGACTGTGACTGCTGTGCTATTTCTGGAGAAGAGTCGTGATGCTGTGACCTCATACATCCAGATAATATATAAAATCCATTTATTATGATATTTCTTACATGGGCCCATTACTGAGGTGAGCTCAGAATGAGGCAGGTGAATTCTAACCATTTGATGAAATCACAAGTGTTGGTCCAGCCGTTAGCCTTTTCACCCAGTGTGATTAGCTGTGATGAGCTCATGCAACCTTCATCTGAGGAAGGTGACGCCTGTGGAACTGTCCAGTGCTGAAGCCTCGGTTTGTTAATGGACGTGCAGGAGCTGTCCAGTTCAGCACCACCCGAGGAGGAGAGCTTCCCCCTTGCCACTCTGACGCAGGGGAAGTTTGATAATTCTGAGGCTTTACAGAATTTACCCGGGTTGTTTACCCACATGTCAGGTTCCGATCAGGCTGCCCTGTCAGGTTTGGTTGAACCTTATAGCTCGCCGTTTGGTGACATTCCCTCACAGACACACGGGCTCCACCACGATATCCACATTGGTGATGACCGGACCATTAAGCAGCATGGTGGTTTGAAAAGCCTGTATTTGGATTATATTGTGCAACATGGCAGAGCTAAGCCTTGTAGCAGTATGTGGAGTTCGCTGTGACTAGTTACGATAAAAACCACTGGTGATGACCTCTTCTGTGGTGACGTGGTCAGACTGTTATCTGCTGCAGAGGACGGAACATTGCAGGGATCATGTGACTGCTATATAATAAATAAATAAGAAAAACCCACTCAAGATGTAACGCTACCAAAACAGCATCACATGCAATGACTCAGAATAGTGATTTTTTTTATTCTTCATGTCAAATCTAATTTGGACATATCAGCGCCAATGAGATGTAAAACTACCACAATTTGAATGAAAATTACCTAAATAAAAAGAAAGACAAGCTACTAACAGGTAGAAATTTACTAACATGAGAAGGAGATAATGTTGGAAAAACAGCAGCTGCACAAAATATCAGCAAAATGGGAGACAAAGCATGCACACCAGGAGCGAGAAACATGCAGAGGTTGGAGATAAAGATCAGATCTCTGCATGGTCAGTGGCTGATATTTATTCCATTCAGCCTGAATGTCAACTGGTGGGACATCTTCTGCATGCCTGTACAAAAAAAAAATCAGATCTATGCAATGTAACAGACTCACGCTGGGCAACAGTTCACCATCAAATTCTGAAAAATAACCTCATCAGAAGTGAACTCTGTCAAAATGAGGGCGAAACACGAGACTGCGGACTATTTGAGGCGGTTGATTCTGGATCCAAGCCGGTGTGGTTCGTTTCAGATTTAAATTGTCGTTTACATTTACATGTAGCTCTTTTAGCTTTACCAGCTAGTATTTATTCAGTTTGGATGAGAAGAAGTAACTTTTTTGGGGTGTATTCTCCACAAATACAGCGACGGTGTGCCGGGCTTTGATAACAGAACAATGGGGTCCAACATGAAACACTGAACGCCTCGCGCTCCGACAATCCAAATACATTATGCTAAATGAAACGTAATGCGGAGGAAGACGTTGAAACATCCTTTATTAAAGAAGGCTGTTCCAAGGCCACACACTTGCTCCTTTAGAAGTTTTCCGATAGTTTGTTTTCAGCCCAAGTCTTTCATGTTCCTCATCCCACAAACTCTGGGCGGCCAAAGCATCACATTATCCGGGAGCAGCAGCTTCTGTCCTCCCGCTGCGTCTGCGCGGTTTGCTTTCAGCCACTGATTCACCAATAGGTCACTAACCCAACACACAACCCCCGAGTCTCTTTCAGAATCACATCTGTGAACATCAATCTGATGGAAATTACACATTTTTTACCCGAGGATGGAAAATGAAATAAAATAACGCGCCGTGCTTTTAGTTAATGGGATCTTTGTAAACCCGGGTTAGACCCTCCCCGCTCAAGTCTACAAGCCCTTTCAATAATCGAGGGAAGGTCAAGATCTTGGACCGCATTCTCTCTCGTGAAGATCGTCCGACTGCTTGTTCTTGGTTGTTCTTGATCACAGGTGGGTTCTTGACTGTTTGGACTGAATCTGGTCCACCTCATTTAGTTGTGTTTGCTCTCTCTCCTTTGTCGTCCCGTGCTTCTGAGAGTTCACTGCAGGTTGCAGAGATGTTTGGATGAATCCCACCAGCTCTGGATAAAACCACAGAATATCCAGCAGGGGGCATTCCCGGCCTGCACGACGCAGTCGAAGGGATCCCTGGGTGGCCGCCATCTTGTTTCGCCCACATGGATTCCAACTGAGACATAAACTCAGAATTTACCTGTCGAAACCTTAAAGGCCTGGTGTATCGACAAAATAATATGCTGAAATAACTTGAATCACGCATCAGGTAACATCAAACACTAGTACAAATCCGGGGAGGAAAAAAAAGGATCGTCTCCCAATCGGAAGGTTGCAGGTTCGATTCCCATCTCTCCACCTGTCTTCATGCCAAAGTGTTCCCACTAGCAGTGCCTTGCATGGCTGCAGCCTCCAATGGCGTGTGAATGTAATGAACTTTGTAAAGCGCTTTGGGGCTGCTCATGCAGCTGAAAAGCGCTGTATAAGTGAAATCCATTCACCATCAAATTCACCTTTTAAACCCATAAAATTAACATAAAACATAAATCTGCTACTTCAGGTTTCCGTTTCTATGAAATTACAAAGACGCTGTGGTGAAAATACCCTTCACATGAAATCGAAACACGTTTTAATCCTTTTAAATAAATAACAAAAATTAATTTATGTGCTTTCAAACCCTCTGATGTGTTTTCAAACCCAGATGAAATCTTTTATCAGGTATCTTATATCGCTGACATTACAAATCAATTATTTATTGTTTACCACTTTTCTTTATGGCCGTTTTATTTAATGAGGGATTCATAAAGCCGGGTGACATACAGAAGTCAGATAGCCATAATAAAACCAAGTATGCCATCATTTCCTCACTGTTCAAATAGGAAACAGCAAACGAAAATATTGTGCAATTACTGTTTATAGCTGAATCTGTGTGACTACAGACCATCTTGTCTGGAAATTCCCTCTTTATATCCACGCAGAGCCATTTTATTGACATCTGTCAGCGAGCGCGGTACATTTTCCTCTGAGAAACAAAGGCGGGTGGCGGTCGGGAGGCAAACACATTCTGGTGATGAAGCTCCAATAAACCAGTCGAGACGCACAAAAAATGCTAATGGCTGCACACAGGTGCTCTGCACAAGGCGGGGAGGAAATTAGCATTCAGACAGGGATCAGCAGGCTCAGATTCTGTATCAGAATGGTGGAGAAAAAAAAAAAAAAAAACCCCAAAGCTTTTCAGTCATCTGGCCTGAGCTTCAGTGGAAACGGTGAATGGGGAGATTTCAGTGAAAATCTCCCCTTTTCAAGTGAAAACCAAACACTTTCCGTGGGTTTTCGGTGTCCGATTCCACGGCAACTGAACTTTTTGAAAATGGATCCCGAGGTGGAACTTTTCGAAAACATTCTTTCCACGCGTGCGAGTGGAAAGTCAAGTTCTCTTTATCTGTTCAGCTCTTTAAAACAGCTGAAGCCGAATCGCTTCACATAATAGACTAGTTGTAATGGCAAGAAAAGAGTACGCAATAAAACAGTAAAATACAGTTAAACAGACAATAAAATTGAAGCAATAAAGCCGGCGCAGAGTCTCTAACACGCCCCAGAAGTGAGGAAAGTCCCCCCACCTCCCTGGCTTGTTTCAGTTTTTATAAAGTGTGTCGCTCCAACCAGCCAATCAGAAATCAAACCCTATACAGTGTCATCGGAGGGGTTCAGCCAATCCCAATCAAGGTAGGCTCCGCCCCCTTTGACTCCTCCAAGAACAGAAGAAATGTGTTCAAATGTGTGAAATGCTGGCACACCTTCGCATGAGTCGGATCCCCTGCGTGTTTCCCTCCTGGGCTGAGTGATTTCCATTAATCCAAACCTCTTGAACCATCTCAGCTGATCTTCAGCACAGTCTTTCACCTCGGAGGTGACCACCGCCTCCGTTTC
This sequence comes from Parablennius parvicornis, assembly GCA_900302745.1. Taxonomy (NCBI): domain Eukaryota; kingdom Metazoa; phylum Chordata; class Actinopteri; order Blenniiformes; family Blenniidae; genus Parablennius; species Parablennius parvicornis. Next base: position 1,439 of record OMNM01037822.1, on the reverse strand, counting down.
CAGATCACACAGCAACCCTGACGTCTCGACCGGTTGTTTTTCCGGCTTACAGAAGCAGCAGTGAAAACTATTTAGAACGTGTTTAGCATTCCGAGGGGGGCCACGCTGGCCGTCGGCTCAGAGTGCAGAACCGGGCTCCAGTGATTTGCTATGCCTCAGAGCCTTAATAAATATCACTGATGTTTATCACAGCCAGTCTTTGTTTATGAATCAGGCCTGGCTGAAAAGAATCGGGGTGGCACAAACATGACAAACTGAAATTACAACTAGAAGAGTCCACATTGATGAGCCTCATCAGTTGTAATTTAATCCACTGAGGATAAATTCCCGCAGCGAGTGTGACGTAAATCTGGGAAATAATTTTGAAATAAGAGTTTAGATCCAGTAAAAGATGAAGAGATGAACTACAATGTACAAGTACAAGAGGTCGGCACATAAGGACCCACTGGACTTTGACAAAACGCATGAAAAGTTTTTGTTTTCGGTTGAAAATGTTGTCGTATAAACAAATTCTTCTACTTTTAAGTTTAATCCTCATAACCGCCATGCCTCCGATTTGCTCGAAATCAAACAATAATGATGTTAGCATTAATATTAACGTGAATTGACACATTCATAAACAAACGTATCGCCATAGAAACATACAAACATAACAATATAGCAAACATACAATGATAAATTGTTATTCTGTCTTGTGAATATTTTAATACATCAGAAGTAAGAAGTAAAAGACCTTCTATAATCTCGCTTTGGTTTTTTTAATAAACTGAATTTCACATGAAAATCAGCAAACTTTTAATGTGCTACTCAGTTTGCTTTCTTTTTTTTGCTGCATGTATTAAATCACTGTAATTCCAACGGTGTGCACTGCAAGGTGATGGTCTCTGTTTGTTTTTTTTACATAGATGGAGGAAACTGAAAAATCCTTTTGAGGTCAGTAGCCTAATTTGATCGATGGTGTCGTCGCATTTTTGTCGAAAATGTTGAAATATTCCCGTTGTGTTTTGATCAAACCGTAGATTTCACCGCACAATGGCCCCACACTGGCTCAGGACCATCTTTGTTTTCTTCATCATTGTTCATATTTTCATTTTAAATCCAGCAATCTGTCGCCGTCTAGTCGGGAAACAAAACAAAAAGCGGCTCAGTGTTGAAAATTAATTTTGCACGTTGGCAGAAAAATCTCCATTTCTAACCCGAGCGACTCAGAGCTGGCGTGGTGCCAGGAGCCACCAGGCTGCGGATCCGCTGGAGCTGCCGTGCGAAGCCGAGCGCGGATCACGTTTTGAATGTGAGAACAGGGAGATTTCCCCGAGCCGTCTGCCAATGCTCGAATCAAACGTCACAGGCAGAACCGCGTCTGCTTGTTTTTACAGAATTGGATGAAAAGCTGGAGCGTTATTCAACGTTTACGCGAGGTTTCGTGGTTTTCCATTTCT
>OMNM01037819.1:0-24608 GCA_900302745.1 Parablennius parvicornis | reverse complement strand
TAGCTACAGTAAAGCCGCTTGGCCCAGATGAAGATGGCTCTCAGGCCTTCTGCCAATCAAAACCCAGCCAACAGCCCCCTCTCACTGACAGGGCCAAGCAACGGTGAGTCGGGACACATGCATCCATGATATGTGTCGCTCTCAGTTCCTTCAGCAGGCGAACTCGGATGTAATTCACAGCATTGCAGGTAGAAACATTCACTCAGTGTGGACTCTGCTTGAGTTTGCATTCGCCTCAAGTTCACCATTTGCATGTGTTGCTGTATTTTATATGCAAGGAGAAGCTCTTTCTTAGGAATACATTTACAATCTGCCACTGGCATGCTGAAGAATTATAAAAATATTAGAAACACTTAGAAATACTGTTCAATTGAGTTTAAGCCATTGTGAAATAGAACTTGATTTGCAGATCATCTAATTTGTAAATACAGACAGACAGATAGATAGATAGATAGATAGATAGATAGATAGATAGTCTTCATTCAGGTTGCCTGTGGCAAAAAGGGGCTGAAGTGGGCATTTACAACAATCAATCAATTAAAACTGAAGTTGAATAAAGAAAATAACTGACTTGAGACTAGACTGCACTATCTGGGTTTAGTATAGAGTTATGCGATAGAATTGATAGAATCAAAACAAAACATCACAGAATGCATAACCACTTAACTTTTTTACAAAAACCTTATATTACACCTCGTTACACTGGAACTGTCCCCTTCCCCAGCTGCAGACATACATGTGGCTGAAATCTAAATCAACAACCATGTTGATATAAAATGAAAGGGGCTAAAAAAATGTTTTTTTCAAATATATATCGTAAAAGGCATGAGCATACTTTGATTATGGCTAATGTGCCAACACACAATCACTCCAAGTTTCAGCCCCTCGTCAAGCATGAATAATCTAACAAATTATAAATTTTCACAACATTATTTATTAAGTCTTTAATATTGTGAGCTTCAGATTTACTTAAAATCATGCTGGTCTCAGCTGCTCAGTGCTCTCTCAGGTGAAATGCCCAGGTGAGATTCACCCCACGATTTATAGATTCTACCCCTTTTCCTGCAGACTTCCTGTTACCTCCCCTTTCGTACCTGTGGCAAACCCTTACTCACTTCTCCTCAGCTGGATTTGACAGGCCACTGTTATATTTCTGTAACAGCAGATTGTTCTTTCAAAGAATTCACACTGTACACTAACCATCAATTATGAGCTAGTGAGTTTTAAAGGTGCAGTACGAAGCAGCTACAGAATCAACTAATTCCTTTTGAGTATGTGATTAATGACTACAACGTGCACTTAGGAACATATGGAGCATGGGGTCACTGTCAAATGAGCTCTGTAGTTCAGATGGATGATCAGTCCAGTTTGCTGAAAGTGTAAATATATCTGAGGTGTTTGAGTGAAGTTACTTGTAACAACACAACACAATGCAATACAATATGCTGGATTGTCCCCAAAGGCAAATTCCTCTTCTGGTGTGTGCAAGTTCAGAACATAACAGCCAATAAACAAGTCCTAATGAAGCAAAGAAGAAAAAGATGCAAACACACAATATGTGCACATTTCACTTTGCAAGAGTGCACATATAGAGCGGAGTACGGAACAAATCATTACAGCAATTATTTGAAGTATTTGAAGTATATAAAGAAATCCATACGAGATGTTACATGTAAGATAACACATGAACACTACCAATGCAGATGGGAAAAAGACTAAAACAATAATCCAGGTCTGGAGGTAGTTTAATCCCCCATCCCTCTCCGTTGATGTGTACCCTGGTACAAGACGATGTTCCCAAAGGAGATTGAGCACCTGCATCAGCACTGGTGTGCGAATGAGTGCATGAATGGGTCAAAGTGACTAAAATATTTTAAAAGTGAAGTGACAAAACTAGCAATATTTAGAATTTAGAATTCTGACATGTAGGAGAGTTCTATAGCATATAAGAGTTGTAGAATATGTGAGAGTTCTTAGATTGTCTTGAAATATCCTTAAGCAGCACACAGGAATTGAAATGCTGAATTTCCCAGAATTTTAAGGTGCGTCCTTTAACGGGTTAATGTACATTAACATCTTTCACCGTAAACACATTGTCGAGTGTCTTAACATCACACAAAGTCAAAGTGGTCAAACAGTGAATCCTTCTCACAGTGCCCTGCACAAGTCCAGTCTTTCAAAACTGTACCCATGTGCACCAATTAAACTCAATTACCTACAAATAGCTTCACATGAAATCCACATCTGCCTGTACTATCAATATTAGACTCAACACCTGCCTTCTCACATCATTTTCAGTAGACACAGTACAATCTGTCCTGGTTGATTCTCTTTCCATGTCTGGAAAGCACACTTATGGCTATATGTGCCTTTATGGATTTTGACATTCCAGAAGTCATTCAACACTCGAAGACTCATCACAAAAGATTCATTCATAAACAGATAAGTTGTAAACTATGGAAGCCACTGATTGGTTCGGTTGAAAGCCACAAGTTTATCCCCACAAGGGGATTATTGAGAGTCTTTATGTGAGTGGGTAAATGTAGTGAATTGACAGCTCAGATTGTAAACACAGTTGGCAAGCAGGTTGTTTTCTGCCTTTTAGGTGATTTCTTCTTAGTTTTTGAAAGCCTTGTGTCTCATTATTTTATTATTCTGCAGAGGCGCGTATCAAGAGGAGGGTAGTGGTGTGTAGGCAAAAAAAAACCAAAGTGGAGATGAACAAATGCTGGTTTTTAAATACAGGAGGGTTACTGAGCAAACGAGATGCAGTCTGCAGTTATATTTTTGTCGGTGAGGATTGAGTCTCTCTGCACATCTGCTAGACCTCAAAGATCATCCAACCAGAGGTGGTCACAGTTCATTGTGACATAATGTCAAGCAAGCAAATGTTAATGGTTTGAAGGGGGGGGATTGCTTACACCCGCCCCTCTCTTTTCATCTGTTAAATGCCAGTTGTGTTTTTGCCCATTCTATCTTTATCACCGGGCAGTTGGAGCGGATTAGTGATGCTCTAAACTTTGGTATCGGATGTGATTCACGGCTCATATAACAATGTTTTATACATACATCACCAGCAGTACATATTTGTTGTTATTTTCTTCGTGGGTTGTTTTCCGAATTACCTCATTTGTGGTCATTTAGTTCAATAAACGCAATCCTGTCTCTCATTAGGTCTTGCTACTTTTTGTTAATGTTACTATACGCAGCTGTGTGATGTTGCATTCATTACAATGTTTTTTTAACTGGAGCTCAGAATATTTTTAGTGGCCTCCATGGTAATTGAAAATCACTGAATCACTGTCCATTTAGAGTCACAAAGGTCATGAGTTAGGAAAAGAATAAAACTGATAACAGAGGCAAAACCCAACCTCCTAATGACAGGGATTTCTTTCCCTGTCAAAATGTGAAGTGAAGAGGAAATGAAAAGGCTTTTACAATGGATTTATCAACTTATTTTTCTTTTTAAAATTTGGATTGTTTAAAAAAACAAACATCTCAGAGACTCCCACACACTCCATCAGACCTGTGTGTCTGTTTGTGTGTATGTGTGTGCGTGTGCATGCATGCATGCGTGCGTGCGTGTGTGACAGGCTTGCATTTTAAGTTAAGAGTTAAGAGTTACACAAGAGCAGCCTGCAGCTCTCCCACAGACAATGGGCCGTGACCACACAGGGAAATATAAAAGCGAGATGCAGGATGGGGGAAATATAACAAAAGGGGGATGAATACACAGTAATGAAATGGAATCTCATCTTCCGTCTGAAAAGAACATCAAAAGAGATGCTTAATCTCAGGAGGCTGTACTTTGTCATCCAACGTGCATCCCCTGTGCCTCTCAATCCCTCTCCATCCATCCCTCTCTTTTGATGAGATGGATGATGATGGCTGTGCGTGAGGGCGAGCGGGAGGGAGGGAGGAAGAGAGGGATAATACCTTCTGAATACATGATGAATATAGTCATCAGGCTTAAACTGACTGGGGGGTGAGTGGTGCGCTGAGACAGAGCGTGCATGTGAGTGACACCGAGTGCCAGCGTCAACTCTCCCCTGCAGCCGCTTCCAGTCTCTCCATCCTCCTGCTGATGAGAGACAGAGGAAATCAGGCAACAGACCAGCAGACAAGTAAACTAGACAAATATAGCTTTTTCTATTTATACTGCTCTTGTTTTTTTGTTTTTGTTTTTTTGATATATAAGAACTAAAGCCAGTGTTTGAAGGGAAATAGAGGCAGTGAGAAAGAGAAGTAAAGCACATCTTCTCTCTGACTCCAGCCCAGCAGGAGCTTTTTTTTTTTTTTTTTTTTTTTCTCCTCAGTATCAGAATCAGGAGCCAAACCCAGCGCTCAACGCTCGGCCCGAGGAGGAGCAGGGGATGCTCAACAACATGACGGACTGCGAGGAGGGAGAGGGGGGACCCAACAGTCAGGGTGAGTGATGAAATCTGCCACACATTTGATGCTGCAGGAGTGTGTGTGCAGTGGCAAGAAGACCCCCGGTGCGTCACTGAGGAAGTGTGAGCAGGGTTTCTGAAAGTGCTTACACACATTTGGCATGAGGAAGCATCAGAAGAAGAGACTATGTCAATTCACAGAGGTGAAATCCTGCCTCTCATTTAATTTTTTTTCAATCTTTTAAGAAAAAGCAGGAACAAAAAACATTCAAGTGATTTATTTTTGACGGCACAAAAAAAAAAAAAGCCTGATGCCCAATGTGTTTCCACAGTGAAACATGGAGCATGTGCTCCAGTCAAAAAACCATCTGCATCATTGCTACCCGCAATTGGCTTTCACAGTCTTTCACTTCTCATCTCCATCTGCTTAACAAGTTCAGACATCCTCTCCCTGCTTTTCATTAAGAATAACTGTTTTGGTGTAAGATTCCCTAATTGGTTAATTCAGCACTTAAGAAAGCCGTTGATGTATATAAGATGGCCATCCTTCATTCTCCTCTTCAGGAATGCCTGTCCCAGGAGGATTTCCTGTCTTTAATATTGGTGCAAGAGTGCAACCCCGGGTGTCTCTGTGTGTGGTTGTTCAGGCCTAATATGCATACAAACACGTCTTTTCACTCATCCTCTGATACATCCATTCATCCGCTGGTCAATTCCTGGTAACAGTGAGTGAAGACTGTCCAGCTTGGACAAAATCACACATTCACACTTATAGGACATTTAAGGCATACCATTAATGCGAAATTCATCTTTAATGGACAGAGAGAGGAAACACACTCACACAGGGCAAACATGCAAACACACAGAGAGAGAAAGGCCAGAATCAATCTCTTGATTGAACGTGCCAACAACCACTCTACTGTGTAACTTTACTGTGTGTGTGTGTGTGTGTGTGTGTGTGTGTGTGTGTGTGTGATATACTGTATATATTTTCATCTACTCTGAGAAAAACCTTCTTACCTAACCTTAACATTTCTTTTAGTTTTAATTGCTTCTTACGATGATTATTTTAAATGTTTGATTGCCATTGATTTCATTGAATGATTATTTAATTTTAACCTAAACACAATTGTCACTACCAAAGTTCTCAGCAGATATTTGCAGCTTTTGTGTTAAATTATTTTTTGTTTCTGTTTTTGTGTTTTTGTGCACAACCCAACTGAGGTAAATCCACCAGTGTAAGGCAGGAACATGTGCATGACAGAGGACAACTTACACTTTTAATAACATTTTTAGCAAGTGAAATACCTACTAAGCATGTGTTTTATGAAAGTGAACAGAAGAGACTGTCAAAATTCTTTCTTTCAAGTTACGAAAGCCCAGGATTTGTATGTTTAACAGATGAGGATACACCTACAAAGTCTCTCTCCTTGTATAAAGACATTAAATAACAGAATCTTCACTGAGCACAATCACTTAAAGTGGCAGAATAATTTGACTGAAGTCTTTTTTCAGTTAGTTTCCATGAATGAACTTGTCGTCTCACATCTACGAGAGTGGAATCCGTTTTAAACTTGTCCCATTAAGTCTAGTGTGTGTTTGACTGAGCAACATTTTATTCACATTGTTTTATTGTGAGAACCACATGGCTTCTGTGGTCCTGGCTGTTAGAAAGGATTAGTAAATTGGATTACAAGGGCAGTTGTTTTATATTGAGTGGAAAGTCTCTGGGCAGACAACCTGTTTCATTCTGAAAGAACTGCTAACAATCTGATTGGACACATTCGCATCTCACACTGTGCTCACATAGCATTGAGTGTGGCAACTTGTGTTGCTGTTAAGGCTCAATCACCAAAAAGTTTTACTGCTTCCGTGAATTAAAACATAAATACAGTAACATCAATTTAGAGTGATGTATTTTCTCATCTACTATTGATATGGTGCTTCTTCAGGTCATTGCAGGGTTAATTAAGCATCACACAACTGGGCCTTTTTTAGAGCATGCAGGGAACATTTTTTTTAGGAAAAGCAAACTTTCCTTTAAAACATTTTTCAGAACAAATTAAAACATATTTTCAGAACAGGATTTAATAAATGTAATAAAAGAAGAATTGCACTGGTGTTATAGTGCCACAGGAGTGACCGTTTTCGTGAAAGTGAAAGTTGCAAAAAGGGGCATTTGACTTAATTATCAAACTTTACCTCTTGTCAACATGCTTTACATTACACATTTTACTCTCATATGCTCATTAACACACAATCGAGCACTCATGCTAAGGATTGGCATGAATGAATGAATGAATGAATGAATGAATGAATGAATGAATGAATGAATGAATGAATGAATGCATTTCCAGATTAGGGCTCCTTTTCATGATGAAGGCTTTCCTTTTTACATTTCTTTGTGAATGTGTCTGTTTAATGGGAGTGGTAATCTCCACATTGTTTCATTACTTTCCAGCTGTGTATGATGTGATGCAGACTTCAGGTTCAATGAGAGAAAGCCAGATAATCATCAAAGCAGTCAAGCAGCACAGCCACAACATCATTCCCACCATCAAAATTCACAGTTCTTGGACATTTATTCCAATCAAAAGTCTGTGGTCTTCAGCGAACGTGTGAAGTGTCATTAAAGAACCGCTTTGTTACGTCTAAACAAACCCAACTGGCTTTTTTTCTTCTAATTATGCATTTGACTGATGTATTGACTAGTATAAGTTACATACAATTTCTTTGTGCTTCAACAACTTCAATGTAACTATAGGAATGCTCTTCAATTATGACGTAAACTCATTGAGTGTGTCATGATTTATGCATGAAAAAATAGGATATTCTTAAAGTCTTCTTTTACTTTCTGTTATTTTTACAATTCCCACCATCACCTGCGATCACCTCTATGTGAAAATGCTTATGAATGTTGGACACTATGGAAGGCGTCAGGAAGCAGTAAATGATGTGTGACTTCAGCTGAATGTGTGTATCTTTTGCCAGCTGTGACCAGCGTGGTGACGACTTTACACTTTGATGCTCACAATACATAAACCAACATGTTTTAACTGCGCTTGATATGTGTGGAAATGCTGTCATTTCCGCCAGGTGTAAAATTGACACCTTTCGATAATTGTTTTTTTTTTTTTCCAATAATTTTAGAGTAAATTAAACAATAAAGTTACAAGACGTGCTTCCACTTTAAGTTCAGCAGGAGAGGAGCTCAGAACCGCTTTAAATGCACCATCTGGAAGGGAGAAAATGTAATAAGCATGCAGGCTTTATGAAGTCTAAAATTGATTTTCCAATGTGTTTATTGCTTTGTGTGTGTATAAAGCATGTGGACCAAAGTATCCAGACGCTGGGCAGTTATTAGTGACGTGCCGTGAGTGCAAGGGTTGGATAGGCAGGATGTTACAAATGGAGACCACCTGCACCCCATTCACATGAAAGTGACAGCCAAAACCTTTACAATAGGCTCACTTTATACCTCCCTATTTGATCACATGAGTTTTATGTATCCTTAGGCCTGTGAAGCATTTTAGACCAACTGACCCTGTATTGAGTTACATTTTATGCATTCTAGCTTTTCAAACTTTGTACTTGATCACATGATTTTTTAGATATGCCTTACTTACTCCCTATTCAAATTGTGCAGCACTTCTTCCACTTAATTCATCCAATCCTTCCTTTCGTACCATTCACTGTTGAAAAGCACCGACATTTTCTGACTTTTCCTTTGCTGAAGGTCTGGTGGCTCTGGTGTTGGTCTCCCATCTTTTAAAAGCTGACGTTTTTCCTCAGAAGAAAGTTGTGAAAATCTCTTTATTGTCTCTAGTGCTGTCATCCTGCCTGTTACCGCGGCGCCAACTAGCTGGGGAGCATAGCAGCACTGTATCAATTCACTGTGTATAATATTTAGCATATCACGGTTACGTCCAAAGGCAGCGTCACGATCTGCCTTTTTACGCAAATGAGTTTCATACGGGGGAGCTAAGTGCGCAAGGGCAATCACATCCACACGCTGAATATGACTTGGAAAGGCAGAGTTGCATTGTGCCTTCGGGAGACTTCGGGAGAGGCCGAAGTTTCCCAAAGGAATGCTCCTGCCTCTGGGCGTGGATGTGGCCTTCACAGTAAGACAATGCAGGAGTGAGCGACTGGAGAAAGCGGTTTTGTCATTTGGGATATAAAAAGCACAAAATGCTGACACTTTTAAACCTATAGGTACTGTAGGCTACCGGAAATTAAAAAATAAATTAGATTTATATGATAATTAAAACAAATACTCAAAACAAATATTTCATTCATTTAGATTCAGCCTTGCGTAGGCACTGCCTACCCTGCCTACACGTCACTGGCAGTTATACACCTCCCTTTATTCCTGGAAATTATCCAGGAGATACTCTCACAACTCGTGCTCAAACCCCTATCTCTGATCCAGTTCATATCGATGGTGCAAGATGGACTTCATTTCAGGGCTCGGTGAGGGCTGGTGCAGCGCTTCCTCTGTGAACTGATCCTACCTTTATGGACCTTGTTTTGTGTGCTGCAACACATAAGATTTAAATTGCAGAAAGCAGTGCAAGTGCACACACACTGGAGCATAATCACGTAATGTATATACAGTGCACACAGGAGTGCATGATCATTTAATTCTTGATCTCAAAAACACCATCTCAAAGATGGCAGTTTCATTAAGTCTAAGGAGACTCAGAGCTGACGTCTTGCAATCAGAGTCAATGCATTTGAATCAACAGGGTCGATTGTGAAGGGCAATTGCTGGAGGTGTTTCATCTGTGAAGAGTTTTTCAGATTTATAGAAAACACAATGCCTTCAACATTTACTTGAACGGGACCAAGCTTTGATTGTGATTTCAGCCATGAAGACACTAGCTGTCAGATTATTTATAATATTTTACAAATCCAAGTGATTACTTTGAGAAAATTAAGGGAAATCTGGATAAAGAAGTGATGCTGCAGCTTCATTCAAATGATATATTGAGTTAACACTTTCATAAAAGTAATAACACCTATTCAACTTAGTAGAAGAGTAATAGTAATAAAGCACATTCAAGTACAAAAGTAAGAACGAACCTCAGAGAAACACAATGACATTTTTTGGGAAACTATCTGGACAGTTGGGACGGCGTGTGGGGGTCCTATGCTCATAAGGTATACATAAGCGCATGTATATAGTCAGGCAATATTATAAATAGTTGTAGACAGTAGAGTGATTTGAGATAGAAACTATTGTTTTCTCAATAAAAAAGAAAAAAAAAGAATAATCTCGCTGGTCTTTATACAAAACACTTTTTGCTTTCAACCATTATTGATGTGACGTAAGAAATCGAAAATGTGTTTGTGATTAGATGTAGGGAGAAAAAGTAAAAAGTTAAAAAAGCTACTCATGTAGAGTGCAGATAAATTCAGTTTACATGAAATTCACGGTTACAATCCTGAACCCATTAATCAAACAGTTACAGCGACAGGAAATACTTATCTCATGTCAGTTCTTTGCAGTTACAGCTGGTTTTACTGTGAAACTGCAAACATCCAAACACTGTTTGTATCATCGACAGCAGCTGGTGCTAAAGTCATGTCAATGTCGACATTTTGGCAGAATTTGGCAGAATGTTTTGAAAACATCCAGTGAATAATGGAGGGCCAGTAATGAGGATTTTATTCTAAAATTGGATCTGATAAAATAAATACAAATATAGTGTTGACTATAGCTAAAGCTAAAGCTTGTGGTTAAAATAATGACAAACAGAATGAATTTATAACCGGGTCACATATAGTTCTTAAATGCTATTGTCATTTGTGTTTTAGATGCTTGGATACACTCCAGTTTTAATGTTTCTATGTGCTGCACATGCAGCTTCTCATCTGTGTCATTGTATCTCTGCTCAGTCTATATAAGCGCTGGGATCGGATGGTCAGGAATTGCCCTCTCGGGGGTATTTAGACTGAGATTAAACCTTGGTTAGAGGTGTACACATGCATGCACACACACACACACACACACACACACACACACACACAATATTCAGTTGAAGGAAAAGCACTTTGTATGAAAGGACCATGCTTCTGAATGTCTTTTTGCAAACAGCCCAGAGCATGCAGGGGAAATGAGCTGGTATTCTATTGGCAGATTTCCATTATTTATTAAATTTTTCTCAGAAATGTCGACCAGTTTTCAGCAATGGGTGTAAAATCATTTGATCTACTTTGTCCAATAGAATGTATGGTAACCTACCTTGAAGAAATGCAGGAAATTAGGTATGATTTAAGAGGCAAAAATATCTAAATGTAATTCACATAAGCAAATGTACACCAATTTAAGAAAGCTGTAACTTATTGAATTATGGTGTGACACATAAACCAGGTTTCATGCAGCCTCACAATGAGCTGCTCCTCCAATCAGTCACACTTACTGGAAGAAATCACTTCCAACACAATCATTTTATCTAAACTTAGTCGGCAAAGCTTCTCAGTGCATGATTGATATCAAATAAGCGCTTTTCTTTTTTAACAGACAGGAAGGCCGTACATCTTTGAATTGATTGTTTCTGGCTGAGGCTTGGAGCCAGTCAGTCTTTACACACAGTTCACACAACATGGTCTGTCTTCTTTGCTCATTAACTTTTTAAGAACCAGCACATGTTGAAAAAGGTTGTAAGCCAAGTAAAAGTTCTCCCCAGGCACACATGCCTCTAGTCTCACATGGCTTGTAAAGATGTTTGTATGAGGGCGATATTTTTTTTTTTTTAAGTTCCCAGTTAGGACTGCGCTCTTGAGTCCCTTGGGCTCCGTGGAGTTCATTCATATTGAAGCGCAACAGCATCTGTTCCTGATTTTATTTATGTGTGAGAACAGCCATGAAGAAGGTAAACAAACATATATCCAAATGTTTTTGTTATTGAAGTGTTGCTTAATTTGTTTTTTTCAATTAAAGTTAGATTAAAACAATAATGGAAACCTGGTGTAAGTTAAGAAAACCTGACATACCTTTGATCTTATCCAACGTGAGACTTTTCATTTAAAAGACAAATAGTACAACCCACTGTTGTACAATTTGTTGATCGAGTCTTTCCAGAGCTGCCTATTATATGTTTGTGTTTGCCCACTGAGATACGATCAGTGACTTGCTAATGGATGTATTTTGTTATCTTTCCATGAGGCAATAAGTGAAAATCATCAAAAATGTGGCAAACTTCAAATAACACCAGGTTGTCGAAGGCGAGGCCTCATGTGAAATACAACTATCAGTTAACACTGCAAGCAGCAATTTCAACCCATGTCCACGTGTACGTGTCTTGATTAAAGACATGTCACCACATCCAACCAAATAGATCCAAAAACGATGTTCTAATGACAGCATATATTAGAAGCAGAGCTGACAACTCCGGAGTGAAAGTTACCCTGTTAAAGCCAACATATGACACAGCTTGTATTTAATTTCACACCATCTATCAGGTTCATCTATTGGGAGTTCCAAATACATTTCACGGAGAAAAGCTTTGTTGCTAATAGCTGTTGAGCACAATTCATCCATCGGAACGCTGCTGGAGCAGAATATGGTTCTAATAAATCAAATAAATCAAAGTGCAACCACTGGAAGACCAAATGTGCTACTTGTTGTTACTGTTCATGAGAAATATCATCTGTTGTGTCCTGTAAGTGTAAGGACATACTCTCATGTTCGTCATTTGGGGGATTGCAAACTGCAAACTGTCCAGTGCTGATGTGTCAGTGTGATGGTGTGTTGTCTGCCACACATCTACCTTCTGCCCTCAGTAACGTAACCAACGGCTCAATCAGAGGACTTAATCTGCTTGCCAGATGTTGTTAGCTCATCCACTAGTGTTTGACCCTGAATCAATTTGTCTGATTGCCCATACATTAATGCAAAGTGTTTGTTATTGTAATTTCCCGGCAGAAGAACGGGTTTCTCCTGAAACATTTGCATAGATGTGCAATCTATGCAGAGGACTGTTCTTTGTGTGAAGTCAATATGGGGAAAGTTTCCCACTCAGGTGCTTTTAGCTGGATCATCAATCCATCATAGGTGGCAGATTTGTCATGCATGAACATGAAGACAGTCCATAAAATCCATCCAACCATGATAGCCAATGCATTAGTAGCATCTTTAGGCAGGAGAGGTTATTTAGTGTTTGATTACAGTCATGTCTCAAAGAATCCAGTCTCTCAAGCTTGCTTTCCTCATCTTGTCCACTATATTGAATGATTTTGTTTGTTTGTTGTATATTTCACAGTGTTGTCCATATGATTGTAGCCTCTGTTAATCTCACCAGTGAACTTTACGGTTTGTGCTTCTTTCCTCTCTTGTAACAAGGATCACAGATAATACAGTCATGTAAATGTACACATGGTATTATCTCATTGCTGAGGGACAGGCTGCATTATGTAACGTCGTCTCTTAATGCCATATAAGGGATTTTAACATTTGTGTTTTGTCCATGTAATTTCACTGATGTATCATCCACTGATTTATAGCTTCAAATGAACTGCTTCCAAACAGTAAACACACTCTGGGTATTTGTCCACAGAGTTTACCTGCACTGACTGAGACAGGCTTTTTGATCACTGAATAGTCAGTTTAGTTGTTCACACTGTAGCTTCTGATGCTACAATTATAACTTAAAAAAAGTGAGAAGGTCAGAGTGACAAAGCTGGATTATGAATCTTCACATCTTGTCTCCACATTTATTTAGATTGATCATTTTCAATATGTTTAATGTGCATTTGTGATCAATTTTATCTTAGAGTAAAAGCCCATCTTCTATTCTATCGTTTTACTGGGTTCATCTCTTTTATTGACCTTCTGTAGATGCCATAACATTGCAGCACTGTTTTATACCTGCTGACACATTGAAAGCTGTGCATGCTATTTCATGTAAGGTCATCTTGCTTTTGTAAAAATAAAAAAAAAAAGTATGTTACAGGTATAATGCAGCCCTCTTGAATGTATCAAACAGCATCAGGGGCAGAAAATTGGATGATTTTACTCCTAAAAAGTCTGAATTTGATTTCCTAACCATTGGCGATAGCTTGACTAATTTGCTGCATCGCAAGGTCCATTTTCTGTTGGTGTGGTTGAATTGTCGTTCACAGAAACACTGGTGTGTTATATATACTAAGAATATCATCTGAATCAATGAATCAATCCTGTAATGCTTTGCACTGTTTGGCTTTTAGTTTGTGACGTGCACAGGTGATCCTGCATCTAGCTTCACCCGGGAGACCACCAGTAGTGAAGATAGCTCAACTAGTCCAGCTGCCTGTGTTTCTTTTGAAACCACAACAGCAAAGACACTTTCTCCTTGTTCTGAGAATTATCAGGAGGAGACGCCCCATATTCAACAAATCCATTCACACTGAAACAAAAGGTTTCATTTCAATGTTAACCTTGACATGCAGATGTCCCTCTGCTCTGCTGATTTTTGACCTGGACTCAGACAGTGTGAGGTCCAGAATAACTGAACTGGAGAGAAAAAAAAGAGAGAAAGAAATAATGACCGAGCTCTTCTCTAATCCTTCTACTGATCTGAACATCTCTCCCACCAAGTCATCTTAGATTGGTGATTATGAAAAACAGCACAGTCTAATCCTACTTCCACAGCTCAGCTCGCAGAGGTTCAGTCACATCTCCCGGACCACTTTCTCGGTATATTTACTTTGTAAAAAAACTGGGACTGAAAATGTGAGTTTCTTTGCCACTATTTGCTTCATGTCTGAAAGCATATGTATTTGGTGTCTTTACCGCTAAGATTTATTGACTAACTGACTTACTTTTCTGATCATTGTATTTCTGGAAATACTATTGATGCAAATTTCAAGTTTAGCATTGTTTCGCTCAATCTTGTGAATTTCCATGGATAATTAACTGACAAAATACTTTTCAGCAACATGTAAAGGCTTTACTGTGAAAAACATTTGCTGGTTGATTTAATTCAGTTTTCTGGTCCTGCCTCTTAACTCAGGGTGACTGATGGTCCTTTATTTCTGCACTGTTGAGTCATATTGTCAGTTTGATGTCATTTCAACATGGATTGATTTTTAATTGCTGTTTAACATTGCTCATCAACTTTCAGTTGTCCATTGTGCAGCTAAAATAGTTTTAATGATCTTTAATATTTGTATTGAACTTTTGAATTTAGTAGTGCATCTTAAAGTTGTTAAAACAGGTCAATTGGACCTGATCATAGGTCTTGGAAGACTAAAAGTGGTAGAGCATAAACTGAAGCAGCAAACTGGATAAGAAAGGGATCAAAGTACTCTCAAGACATATGACCGCATCCAGTTTTTAAATTCGTCTCCTACCTGGATATCTGAGAACATGCAGACAGCTTTATATTTCCTAACAATGCTAAAGTTTTATATATCCAAAGGAATTTAGTTAAACTACAATAGACTTTAGGATTTATGCCCTCCAGCGTTTGTATTTCAGTTGAAGCCAAAGTTCACGCACTCAAGTTTTTACATGTTGGTATATTGCTGTTCAGATTATTTGATTGTAAACAGATGATAAACAGGCCCATCATTGGATTCTTTTTTTTTTTTTTAAGAACAACAAAAATGTTTTATGTCACTTTACAGAGGCTGTAATTCCTGGAAAATCTAGTGATAATTATCAAAACCTTTGCTTTATCAGCACACGCTTATCCATTTCTTTGGCTCATATACATCTTCTAATGACTCTCTGCCTCAATCTGCACCTATCCTTTTAGAGCCCTGTGAAAAACTGGTTTGTTGCCTGTTTTGAACTTTACAGATGACGCTCAGAGATCCAGTATATGCCAGTTGAAATTGTATAATTAAGCTGGTGTATCCCCACTGGTAAACATGGCATTACAATAGTTATTGTGTGTTCATATGACACCCAGTGCCACTAATACAAGGAGGTGCCTTATGACTTCAAACTGGTACATTTCATAACCTGTGCTTTCTTATATTTAGAGACAAGTATATCTGTGATTTTACTTTCACTAGCCTTTTCATACACATTTTTCATATATTTGCCACCTTTTCTAGCTTAATTTGCATTTGTCCATCCTTTTCAATGCTGCAGGACAAATCGATTTCAGTGACTCTTTTACGCCCCATTTACGTGACAACATTTCAGGTGAAAATGTCTCATTTTTGAGTTTTCCTTTCGGAAAAGTTTCACATTTACACTGCAATGTTTTGAAAACGATGTCCATTGGCGTTTACACAGACACAGCAGAAATGCTGAAAATTATGGTTTTTCGTGTTGGGCTGCAAGGGGTTGTTTTTGTAATGAAGCCACAGATGAGCAAAGAGCGCGATATGGTATAAACAATAACAATAGCGAGTACACGGACATTCTTGTGGACAGACGACCAAGTTTAATGGTCAATGCCGGTGACTCTCAATTATAAAACTACCAAGTCCCAGGAGAATATGAACTGGGAGTCATGACACTCTAGTGGCCACCATTGCTGTTATGTTCTTTTACTCTGCAGCATTTTCAGAAAAGTCCCCGCCCCCTTTCCACTGGGATGGAATTGGAGCGTTTTCATAAAGTTGCATTTTGGAAGCCCTTTTTAAAAAGTTGAATTTCGGTCGCTTGGAGCACCGTTGTCGTGTAAAGACACCCAAAACGGAACAAAAGTTTTGCATATTCACTTGATAACATTGTCGCGTAAACGAGGATTTAATATATCTGAATGATATCTGATGTTATTACAGTATGAATAAGACTGTGACGACATTGTAACATGAGGTCAGTCTAAGATGGTGTCCTCCTGTCTCGACTGAAACACAGCATTACACAATCGATCAGAATCCTGATCCTCGTATGATTCATCTCGTACTTTCTGCGTCTCTTTGGTGTGTGTTCATAGTCAGAGTCGGTGGTTTGAGGAATCGTTTTAGGTGTTCATAATTGTAATGTTCAGTTCAGTCTGACCCTGCAGCTGCTGTCATTATGACCCTCCCTGATTTGTTCTCACTTTTTCACAAGCTGAATCTCAGAGGAATAACACTAATCTGTTTGACACATTGCCTACAGGACCAGAAGAACCAAATGGGACAGGGCACACCATAAACAAATACATTATATTATATACACATAAACAAATTATATATAAATATTCTCACTGGAAGGTCCTTTTATCTCCTTGCTTTTCCTCTGTAGACGAACAGGCATGTCACCACGCTGAGGCACAGGGTGGTCTCATTGTTCGCTGCTGAGGTATAGACAGAGTGCTTATTTTCACCAGGAATCGAAACACAGTCATAGGTGTTGGAGCAGCAGAAGTGTGAATTGATTTCAGCACAGCAACACAGCTTTTGTTCAGCTTGAGTGCCCTTCACATATGGAAATGCTTGGACATGTTGTCACCTCTTTTATGTGTCATCTAGTGACCGACTGATGACATTGATGTATGTGTATCTTCAATTGAGTCGGACAGGAATATAGAGTCGAACAAACACCGGGGCTCTGTGTGAAGACAACCATGTTTTGATATAGTAGCCACAGCATGTACAGTTCCAACGTGAATAAGTCTGCATACTTTCATGTAATTGATTGTAAAACCGATTTGTGGTTTGTTTGTTTTTTGGGACCTCCTTGTTATCATTGTAAATCAAACCTGCTCTGCTTCATGTCTTTGACAAGCAGTCAAGCAGTTTGACTTGTTTTTTACCATTACCTCCTCTCCTCTTCCTCTTTCACCACTTATCTTCTGAAAACACAAATTCTGCCTGATGATTTTCAGATGTTACAAGTGATGCAAGTGATAATGCAAGTGTTGATGAATTGTGTTGTTCACATTTGTGCAGTGTTGTCACTGGTAAAGTGCTGGATTGGATAGAGTGCTGAGGGAATATACTGTGAGTAAGTTCCCGTCTCATTTTACAGACTTATTTAAACTAGTTCAGGGTAAGTGCCCAAACACTTAACATTTCCACATGAATCCTGTGGCTGCACGGTGGCGTGATTGTTAGTTTTCCTGTTGGAGGGATTTCTGTGTGGAGTATGCACGTTCTTCCCCTGCATGCATGGGTTGAGTCTAAATATCCTACTTTCCTCCCACAGTCCAACAATATGTTTGAAGTTCATTAGTGACACGTGTTGGTTTTATAAACACTGCTTAGCATTGTTTGATATTTACATGCTATCCTAAAAATAGTGTTTACGAAGACCTTTATACAGCCTTTCTGAACATATATGAACGGCTTCTGTTTGAACACATTGACACAAAACGTTTTTTTTTATTTCACTCATCTAAGTTCTCATCTTCGCCAACAATCTAAAAGCAAATGTAAAATGTTTTAGGCGGTGTCTGTAATCTTAGAGAGCAGGCAAATTATAAAGAGTAATTATTCACATCTTCCATTCATCCATTGAGCATTAGCTTGATTTGTGTAAACATATTTAATAACTTCACAGCGGAATGAGGCATTAATGGTATTGTTGACTTTCACACTTATTTCAGGTGTGCTTCATTTAATACATTTCTTCTTTCTCTTTGTGTATATATATAAATCCCCAGCTGAATTTTTCAGTAATTCCATGATAAAACTAAGACTGTAAAAAAATATATTTTGGTATTTAGTATCAAATCAACTTACAATAAAGACAGTTATTTACACGTGCAGTTGTATTTTACCCTACAGAAATCAAACTCGCCACATGAAAAAAGGAAGAGAATGAGAAAATGTAGTTGGATTTTGTGCACACTAATGGTCCACAGTGCTTGCAAACAAAAACATTTTTCAACCATCAGACAATATGTGCGATAAGAGCGAAGTGGGTTTGAATTAAACAAATGACTTCATGGAATTAGCTGTAATTCCTCATTTTCCACAGGTATGTGTGTGTGTGTGTGTGTGTGTGTGTGTGTGTGTGTGTGTGTGTGTGTGTGTGTGTGGGTGTATGTGTTACATAAAATTTATTTGCATTTTGGCTATAGTTCAGTGTGACATAGATTAAACTTGTTCTTGAGGGTTTTTTTTTTTTTTGACGATTCAGTGGTAACAGGACAATTTATTTGAGGATATATTTTTTTTTTAAAAATGTAATTTGTTGTACCAAAATGAGTTTTCCTCTGCACTCTCTTTAATTACATTTTTATTTTTACTTTAATGATGTTCCATGATATTTTTTTTTTTACTGTACATTTAGTTGTAATTTGTACTTAGAAGAACTGAGGAGACATTGCTTGAATCACTCATAATAAAAAGAGCAGAAAAGGATGACCCAAATGTAAGTGATTTAAGCTTTTGGTAAGAGACAATGTCGAAATCCAATGTTAAAAAAAAATGTGTTGACTTACGAGGCTGCAGGGGAAAGTGAGAGCCGAGCAGACATCTTCCTATCAAGACCCTTAGATTCAGCTCCAGTTCTGACTGTCCATCCTGATCTGCAGGTGTACCTGTCTGTGTGGACTCCTCCTCCCGAGCTGTCGTCTTTCCTCAGGTGCTCTCTGAATATGAAACACTCCCATACAATCCCAAACCCTCGGATCATAAATCTTTTCACTATAAAACAAAGACTCACAATATTATAAAAAAAAAAAAAAAAAAATACGTATGTAAACAGAATATCAAAAGTGAATGAGACGGATTAAGGTGAATACACACACACGCTAATGTCCAACTTTCTAAATATTTAGTTTTACAGATATTTTGTGATCATTTTATGTACAGTATTTACAATATACAAACACAAAACCATAATTTTTGTGTTTGTTCAAATCAGTTATCTCATAATATTTATGTCCAAATCTAATTTTCATACTTTTTTGACATTGTTGCGTTTATGTGTTTCTTGAATTCCAGGAGAGTTCCTGACTCTTTCACTTCTTTCTGAAGTGCGTTCCATAAAGTATTTCCTGTCACTGTGACAGTTTGTTCTATTGCTTTGGAATGAAACCTGCTGTTTTTAAAGATTGTTATTGCATCAACACATCATCAGTTTGGTAACACTAACCTTTGTTTCATTTCATAAAATGTTTTTATTTCAAACATGCTCAGATTCAAATATTAAAAGTAACAATGTAACTCATCAACCAAAGATATTTTTCCAATCAAACTGAATAAATAACAGCAGAACTGTATAATCAAGTTCCGAGTCTGAAAACGAGTAGGAGTAAGTACAACTTATTATTTATGCAAGATTACTCACAAGGTAGTTTGCATTGACTTTTCATGGTAGAATGTGGGCGTATTGAGGGTGGGATATGAACTACACAAACTTCCATTATAATGGGAGTAAGTCATTTTCAACCTTTTTGGCACATGTACAGGATGTATGGATCCTACACATTATTCAAAATAAATGATTTCCCTGGTCATTTGCGAGATTGGATTGACAATATTGCCTCTGAAATTTCCATTTGGTTTGATGGACGCTTCCAATTTGTTTCTCAGGTGTTCAGTCAGTAATGACATCTCAAGATTATGAAAAAATGTTTCCATTGCATTTATATATCTCATGTGCAGTCCAACTGGACTGGGAGTGATCACGTTGGCCCACCCAGAATTTGTCTCGGAATTCCAGCTGGCCAGTACACCACTGGAAACATGGTATTTCCAATACATAAAAGTATCAAAGGTGTTTACGCCGGATGAATAATGTAAGGTGTGTTGATGTTGTAAAATCGACCTCTTCCCGTTTGCGTTCCACTTTTGCGTGACACCAGGTCCCGGATGAAGGGCACAAAAAATAGAATCTAAAAACTGTATTTGCCTGCAGAGAAGTGAATCTGAAAAGTGCGAATGAATTTTGGAAGCTGCACTTTTCAATTGAATGAAACAGTTTTGATTTTATTGTGACGCACATTCAAACCAATAGGTTCAACTTGTAATTAGACCATTCAGATTTAAAGGATTCAAATTAAAAATTGTTTATTGGAAAATAAATGTTTTGCATTATTTGGACACTTTGTGGCAGTAATTGGACACAGGTAGAGGGCAAAGGTGACAGGAAGAGGAAGGCACAGGTGGTCAAATGTTATTCACCTGACAAGCAAACAAAATAACTTTCTATTGGAAAACCTGGTATGTACATTTTTTTTGTTTTGATGAAATAAATCATCAACTAAACTGCAAATAGACTGCAAATTCTGTTTTTGAGTCTTCGTGGTTTTCTCCTGCTTCACCTGTGTAGTTATTGCAGTAACTGTCGACATTGAATAATTACATTATTATTACTAAGCAAATTGAGGGGGTTGGTGTTTTAGTTGAATGGCTGGCATATTTCCTTTATGCTTATTTGGATATACTTTATTTTTGTTCTCTCTTTTTATTCATACATTTTGTATTGCTGTTAATGTTCATGTGAAAGACACGGGGTGTTGACCCTTTATATTGTTTATGTAACTAGATGTTCTGTTGTTTTTGTTGTTTCTTTTTTGCATGTTCAAAATAAAACTTCAAATCAAAATAAAAAGTGAAGTCAAATCCGTCCACATTTCTTACACACAAATTAAACTACGTCAGTAGGGCACGGTCTTTTGTCTGTTCAGAAACATACTTGTCTTTATTGCAACAACAGGTACTATTTTAAAACAGACAGAACTCAACACCATAAAACATCTTCCAAACCACCGCCCATCCTAAGCGTTATATGTCAAACACAAGAGGAGGCTGGCAAAACAAACAATGCTTTGTGTCAGTTTGCAGGCCAAACCCAATACTGTCATTTAGAAATTTGTTGTCAGCATTTATCTTCAGGCAGTTCGCCTTACTGTGAGATATGTTGGCAGTGCGCAAACCATTGACCGTATTCTGCTCTGGCCACTTTCAATTCTCTGTTCTTTTCTGTATTTTGTGTCGCCATTTCCTGTTACTGACAAGTTACCTTGTGGTGAACAGCAGCCCAGTGTTTTTATCTTGCCTAAAAAACAACCATAAAAGATAAAAACAACGCTGCTACCAGGATAATAAAGTGGGAACACATGAAAACTGAGCTGGGAGGATCAGATGGTGTCATGTTGCCTCATTCTTATTTAATTTTGACCCGAGTGGACATGAGAAAGTGAACTGTGAGCCGTGTGCTGTCATCCAGAGATGGATGGACTTTATTGGCCTCGAAATCAGCCAAACAACAGAAAGTGTGTGTGTGTGTAGCTTCTCAGAGTAACTTGCAGTCGTGTTGATTGTCATATATTTCTTTTGACTTCACCGCCATCCGGTGCCAAGAGCCTTGCTACCTCGGCTGCAAACACAAACAAATATCACAGCTCGATGGCCACCAGTCAGCCTCATGCCTCAACTTCTAGCAAAAACTATTTTGCCCATTAACGAGCTAGTTGTATGCCTCCACCATTAACAATGAAAGTAATAATGACAGAACACAATGAGCCTGCCTCTTATAAATACATTTTCAATGCGATACCAAATTATCTAATTTTATGTACACGAGTGCTTCGAGTCATTGATTAGTAGTAGCACCTGGCTAACATTTAATTATTTAGCTTACCTTGCACAGGTCTACGCAATAGAGCGGCCAGGTTCTGCTGAGACGGAACCGGGGGAGTTCTGCTCAGAGCTTCCACAATCAAATTTGCTTCTTCTCTGGGCAAGTTTTTGACATTTTGTTTTGCAAATCACATGTGTATGTAAAAATGACTGTATGCCATACAACCGCCACCGATGCTTTTGTTCAAGACACTGGCATGCTCCAAGGTATGTTTTTGATTTTATTTAATGTCCTCCTGGAGTGAAACATAAACTACTTTAGGAAAGGATGAAGACGCCACAATGAGAAATTGAGGTATTAATGGGATCGTTATGTGGAGAAGAGCGGCCACTGACGTCATTCTCCTGCGCCCCTTGGAAATGCTAAGTCAATGAATTATGAACCTTTTTTTGCGTGGCGCTGATGAAAGTGATAAAGCAACTCCCACTTCAGCTTTTCTTTCGACTTCTGTCACAAAATGCCCAAACTGAATAAGAAAATGAAAATGCAGTTTGGATAATGCATTAATAATTTTATTCATGAGTCAAACTATGCAGCTAGAACCTTGAAATGAAAAAGCATTTCTGCTCATGCATTTTAATTTTCAAATTTGACATTTCAAAATGAATTTTGGTCACTATTTGCTGGGATATCCTTTGAAAATTAAAGCTTAAATGTCTTTTACTTTTTCATTTTAATTAACTCACAGAATATGCAGTCTTGAAGAAGAAAAATAAAATGCTGTTTGGATGATTGATGATTAAGTCTATTTATGAGTCAAAAATGCAGTTTTCGAACCTGCAACCTTCGGGGTACGACCGTTTTATGAACCAAACCATGCCGCCTATTCCATAATGTCAAAACGTAAAAATGACTGTATGCCATACAACCGCCACCGATGCTTTTGTTCAAGACACTGGCATGCTGCAAGGTATGTTTTTGTTTTTAATTCATGTGACTGCATCAATCAACAGAAACCTATCCTGTGACTTGGCAATCATGTCACGTCCTTGTTCATCTGCCAGTAGAGCTAGCCTCACTGCTGCCTCTCCCTACATTCTTATCTAAAACTTCACTGTAACTCATAGGTTGTGCATTACAGCTGGTTCGGCACGAGCTTCACTTGTTCTCACTAAAGCCACTTTTTCACTGATTCATTGATGAATTCATTTGCTAGCTTAGCATTAGCACTGGTGATGGCTTTTCAGTCCTCTTCTCCTCCGCCTGCCTCTTTCTCTTGCTCAGTGTGCCATGTAGCATCCATTTACGATTCTAGTCTTCTTATCAATCCCTGAAATCCTTCGAAAGCCTGAATTTGAACCTCATTTACTCAGATAAAACAGAAGTTATTATATTTGTCTCAAAAGATCAGAGAGAGAAATGATCTACACACACAGTAACACTGGATGGTTTTACTTTGACCTCCAGGACCATTGTGAGGACCCTGGGATTTATTTTTGACCAAGGTTTACCCTTCAACTTCCACATTAAAGAAATCTGCACGACTGCATTTTTTCACAATTATTGCTAAAATCAGGAATTTATTATATCCATAAGCCGCATTTCCACTGCACAGAACGTCCCGGAGCGGGGGCGAGGTGGAAAGTTGCAGTACAGGAAAGTGCATCAAGGCCAAACTTACGCGATCCCACCACAGAAAGTACGGTTAAAATGTAGGCGTGGTTGTGAACGACGCAGGGACACATTAAAAAAAGGCAATAAAACGTGAAGAGCTCAACTCCGTCCACATTTCCTACACACAAATTACACTACGTCAGTAGGGCACGGTCTGTTGTCTGTTCAGAAAAATATTTGTCTTTATTGCAACAACAGGTATTATTTTAAAATAGAACTCAACAACCTAAAACATCTCCCAAACCACCACATATCCCACGTGCTATACGTCAAACAAAAATTTCGACCCGAGAGGATGACATGAGAAAGTGGACTGTGGGCCATGTGCAGTCATCCAGAGATGGACAATTCACCTTTCGAAGGCAGATGCGAGTCCCAGCTGTCAGCTAGCACTAGACACCATGAAGAGGAAGTGGTGAGTGGTAGCTGCATTTATCTGTTAATGCGCGGCCCAAACGCAGAGAAATATCAAAGTTTTTTCAAGTACCCGGGTATGTGTAAACGTGGCCTCAAATTAACATCCGAGGACTCTATTTTGTTTAGTTTTATTTAGTTGTATTTCTGTGAGTGACAACAAAATTTGCCACTGGGCACATAGCTTGTCGCTAACTAAACCAAAACACTGTCTGCAGGATTGTTCATAATTTACTTATTTTGAATTATAGAATGATGTACAATAGCTCATTTTAGTCGTCTGAGAATCCTCTTGCTCGCTAATAAATTAACAGGTATTCAAGGCCTGTGTCTTTGATGGTGGTGGCGATAACTGATGCCCCCAGGTTCAATAATCTCAACCACAGGCCCCGTAACACTGGCAGCAGGTACAAGTGGTGCAAGAAATGTCAATTGTCAATGATTTGGAGGTTTGAGAAGGGGAGGGAAGATTCATATCTTAAACAAGGTATTCACAACGCATGGATTTCTAAATCACTTTGTATAGAATGTGAAATTCAGTGTTGTATTTGGTGCTATATGATTAAAGTTGAATTGAATTGAAAGTTGAATTGAATTGACTTGAATGTGCTAAACACAATTCTCAAGGAAGAATGAGAACAGATAAAGGACAATTTAATTTTCAGAAACACAGAACCCATTTCAACACATAGGTACAGATCTTAGTGAAATAAGCAAATGCAAAG
>OMNM01037818.1:0-25606 GCA_900302745.1 Parablennius parvicornis | reverse complement strand
GGCTCCTATAGATGTGAGTGATTTTACTAATTTTCTAAGTTCAGAGTTTGCCACACTGTACAACATTTGGATACTCCGGGACTCGGTGCACTTGGGAGGGAAGGGAGCCGAGAATTTTCACGCCTTCATTTGGTTCGGGTGGCGTTCACGTTCAACTTTTGAGACCGGATCAAACTGCCTGGAAAATTTCACGCAATTACAATAGCGCCTCCTTTGAGGGCGCTGTCGCCCGAAACAAACACTGACAGAAAGGGAGTAAAGAAGAAATACGGATCATTGATTGGTCCAGACCGAATTCGGAAGTCCCGCCGCATTAGCCCGTGATGGCTAAGCTAGTTAACTTATGACTAATGGGTGGCCACAAACAATCATGGTATATAGTCTTCAGACCAAATATCAATGAGTCATTCTCAGTACTTCTTCCTCTCTACTCCACATCTCCTCGTTCTTCTGAATTGCACAGTTTGTTTATTACCCAGAATGCATTGTGCACTACGTCATGTCCTCTCTGGAATATTGAATGTTGAGAGGTTTTAAGATGCGCCTCATCAGAAAGACTTAAGGTCATAACATCCAGATTTTCAACACTTTCACATGGTCTCGTTGGTCTAAAAAACATTGTATTTCAACTTTATTGCCCCAAATCCAGTTTTTCCTTGATTTTCCTCCATTTGAATATTGGATCATAGGAGCTGCATTCAGAATCTGCTGTGTCTGTCCGAGCTGGACGGGCTCCGACCACACATGCCCATCTTGGGAAGAGGAGGAAGTACTTCCTCTCGTGGTGCCATGTGCCTGTGCAGAGCTGCCTGATTGTGGGAGGAGTCAAAGAGAGGGCCTACCTTGATTTGGATTGGCTAGATCCCGATGACACTATATAGGCTTTTGAGGGGGCATCTCCTCCACCCCCAGATATTTACTGCAGCTGCACCTTCCCCCAAAAGTTTGGGGTATTCCATGGCAGTTTTTTACATTTGTCTAAACTTTGGTCTTTTCCACCTTTTTATAAGCAGATAAAGTGAAAAGAAAGTAGAGAAGAAAATAAAACCCTCCCACGCATGAATTATTGCTTCCTTTTTCCCTTCTGACAGCTCGCCAAAACAATGTGACAAAAACAACCTGTCTGACTGAGCTGCTAATTTCTTTCTTTGGTCTGTGGCTGAACGATCTGCTTGAATAAAACGCACCTCTTTCATCTCTTTCTGTTGACAGCTCATTATCTTGCGGCTTTTAAGCTTTAAATTCAACTTTGTTCCTGACCGCCCTCTAAATGCTGCCCATCCGCCCGACTGGCTGTCTTCACTTTCTTTCTTTTTATTCATTTAAAGGAGAGTAATGAGTTCACTTTCAGTTCAGCCCGTCATAGGAAGCTGATGTTCGTCAGAAGAAAACAACATAAAGCTGCTCTTAATGTTTCTCGTTGGTTCAGAAATAAAAAACAGATCATTTTTGAATTTATAATTGAAAGGATTAAAAAAAAGCTCCTCTTTACTCGTTACTTTTTTGTGTTAAGTTTTTAAAAAGTCTGCGAGAATTTTTTCTTTTTCTAATGTACATCACAAAATCTAATCAAAACTCAAGCACATCTGGTTATAGATGGTGTTATTCAAGTTAAAGCAAACAAATTTTTCAGTGGCTGACAGGAATAAAAAACACAATTGAACATTTTTATCATGTGTCAACACAACGCCGTCTCATCTAAAGCACTGAAAAAAACTCAACACTGCCACCCAATATATTAAAAAGACACTATTTAAATTACACACACTGCTCTCATGTGAAGGCATTATTTTTTTCCTTAAATTTGTTAGATGTTTTTTCTAAAATTAAAACAGGTTGTGTTGTGTCCTACTGAACTCCGGAGAAAAAGAGCTTGAAAATGACTCTTTAAGAGTCAAACAGCTTCCAGAAACTGCAGCCTGACTCAAGTGAAAGTGAACTCCCCTTTAAACGTTCCCATCTCCAACATACACTCAGTCCTTCCTACTCACTTCCTCTTTCCTCTCTTGAGTTTGCATTCGGTTTTCAACATTTTTTCTATGCAAAGGTAAAACACATACTTCAATGTTTTGCTACTCTATTGAACCTATGTGTAAATTAATTTTCTATCTGACTGTGGTTGTGGTTTCCAACTGGCTTTGTCGCAGCAGCTTTTGTAGGATTTCAATCATGTAGCAAAAATATCCCTTTAAATAGATAAAAAAAACGTCACTGAATATAATATTTAACAGCATAGTAATATAATACTATAGAAAATCGCTTTAAAATACTCACAACTGTTGATTTAAATCTTTCAGGAAACAGAACAAAACGTACAAAGTTGCGATATGATTTCAGCCTATTCAAAGATTATTTCATCACACTGATTACATTCATTGTTACATCATCTGGGTGTCGTTGCTTCAACCCAGCTTCTTCTCAACAGTCATCCATGATCTATTTCTGGTCATTGAAAAGAAGAATCTGACTGTTGGACGACCAGGTTTTTATAACTTGATGACCAACTGGTGTCCCTCTTTATGTTCCTCGTCTATAAGCTAATGCCTGAATCATGACAAGTTATCTATATATTAGGGATGCACAATGGTATCTACCGATAAACACAAAAAAATTAAACATTGGCATGAAACGCTGACAGTCAGGTAGAACAAAAAGTATTTCTGGAAACATTTGAGGAGAATAATGAGCTGTGCAGTTGTTGACAGCTGCTGTGGACATGTGACTTTTACATGCCGATGAAACCATCGACTCTGGATAATATCGGCATCGATAATCATCAAACAAATTGTGTTTCAAAAATATCGGCATATCGGATTGCGACACATAACCCAACATCGTGCATCCCTGATATACAAAAGTGGCAGTTACAGTTTAATTTGCATTCCGGATTGCTGTCAGTTTGAATTACCTCAACGTACAATGTTGAGAAAGATATTAAGATAAAAAGCTTGAATGAAAATGAACTGGACTTTTTCTTTTCGCTACTCAAAAGACAGCAGGTCCGGATGAGGCTCCGTGTCGTCAACCCCCACTCCTTTACTGAAGGGGGCGCCATTCCCCAGCAGGACCTCCTCGCCCAAGCTGATGCGGCAGGGAGTTTTACCAGAGCTGGGGGTGGAGGCCAGCCGGGAGTCCGGCCCGGACGCCTTCTGCCACACGTCGCAGGGTTTGGCTCTGGACTCCGGAGGAGGATCTTTGTTGATGAGATCCGGTACGGAGAGCTGGAGTCGGTGCTCATCCAGACCTCCCTCCATGCTCCCATCCTTCACGTCCTCTTCCTCCTCCTCTTCCTGTTCCCCGGTCATAACGTCCTCCTTCCCATTGGTCCCGGCTGACTCCGGGTCAGCTGCAACCTCCGGAAGAGTCGCCGACGCCTCTTCCTCCTCCTCATCATCCCTCATCTCCTCCGTAGCAATGAGAGGCGTCTTCTCAGGCGAGGAGGGAAGGGAGGAGGAGTCGGCAGCATCCGGGGAGGAGACCATGGGGTCGGAAGAGATCATCATGTCTTGGGTTGTCTTCAGCGCTCGAGGGAGGCGCTTCTTACCCGATGGAGGTGGCGGATCGAGACGAGGGAAGGAGTCGAACGAAGAGATCCGGCTAGGAGAGAGGAGAAGAAGGAATTCATCAACAAATATGTTGAAATAAAATGGCTATTTGTCTGATGTGATAAACTTCAGTTTGGTATCTCCTGGACTCTATTATTGAAGAGCATTAATGACATTTTGGAATCAAAAATAACGGGTCAAACTGGACAAAGTGGAGATGTAATTGGTACTGTTGCATCATAGCAAAAAGACGGGTTTGTTTTGGGGCCTGTCAGTGCAGAGATTTCATGTTCTCTCTTTACATAGGTTGTTTTTATAGTCACAAACAAAAGATTGTTTTACAAAGTCAGGATCATAGCAGAACCTATCAAAGCCTCGCGTTGAATTGAATTTCAGGTCTTGACCTTGATCTTCTTGAACTATACAAATCCACAATGTGTTGCTGTGCCAAACTTCGTAAAAACAGAGCAGCCGAATGGACACTTACTTTACTAAATGATGGCCATTTAGAGTCGTCGTGGCATTTCTGTGTCGCTAAAAGAAGAATCTAAATTGTCAGGCTTCAAACTTGCACTCACCCACAAATAAGAGAGAATGTCAGCTGATATGCAGACAGGTCAATAACTGCTGCCGAAGTGTGTAGTGATACAAAATACACACGTAGACACTTTTTTTCTTGTAAAGTACTTTGAAGTTGCTTTACTTTTCTGCTCCTTTACACGAGCTAACAAAAAAACATTGTTTTTATTCCAGATGCAGGAAAACAGATCATCACAACAGATAAATAATGAAGGGTAAGCTCAGGCACTATTCATTGTCAGAGGGATAATTAGAAAAAAAACCTCGAATCTCGGCTCAAGACCACGTCACACTTCACTCTCATGCATTCACTGATGCAACAATAGAGACTCAGTCAGGCGGTGCTCCTGCAAAGTCTTTCTCTCATCAGCACCACATTCAACTCAATCTGTCCCTGGTCCAGTAAACGTACACAAATGGTATCTGAAAGCAGCCGAAAAAAGATTTTTGCTTGACTGATTTGCAGGTGGAGAGACTAGAGATCAATGCCTGTGGAATAAATTCATCCATGAAGACACACAGGAACAGCCTGTAATGACTAGGTCAATAAACAGAGACAAATATGAAACACTTCAGAAGGTGAAAGACTTGTTGGCCATACCATCTGCTGCATAAGCATTAAATATTTAAAAATGTTTTTTTTTTTAAATAATTAATACATTTCTCAACTCAAGTTTGCATAACTACAGAATTTTCTGAGTCAGAGGCATCAACCTGCTGCTCTCCTGCTGATCTTTGGTACAAAATATTAATTGTTTTGTGAACTTATTAACAGAGGAGGGAAAAAAACAACATGAGCCATTTTAAGCATTCACAGTTTTTCTAATGATATGGAGAGGAGAAATGACTGTGTTATGGGAGTAATTTGGTTCCTTTATATCAATTTACTTAATAATGTGTGAGAGTGAGTAGTGGAGGAAATATGAAGAGGTTACAACGTTATACTGAGCTACTTCTGGCAGTAAAAAAACAAGATAAGAGATTGTAAGTGTAGCTTTTTCACAGATATGAGGAACAGAAATATGTGTCTAATGCGAGCAATTTGGCTTCAGTTAACATTGTACATGAGGCTGAAAGAGGAAAAGTAGAAAATATGACACCTAAAAAACAAATGTGTATTTTAATTACTTGTTGTGAAACTCTTATCTTCCTCTACAAGCCTGAATGTGATGATGGCTTTGAACTTATTCATACTTTTAGACTCTAGTCACAAGCAAACATGCAATGTTTTATCCGATATCAGGACCAAAACCGCATGGAGTATTTGTACTTGCTTCAAGTTGTGCTACATGCTATATGCTACATGCAACATGCTAAATAGTTCTGAGGCTCACACACCAGTAATGCTACATGCTAAAAATGATTAAAGTATGACTGATACACTCACTGATACCAAGCTAAAGCACGTGGCGGCACACAGCACCCTCGGTCCTTCGGTCTGCAGTCTACAGTATGCATAGTGCAGCTCGTAGATGGACGCTACACGCTGCCCTGTGTGTACTGTAGACTGTACTGCTAGTAGAGGTGTGTGTAACATCAATTCTCATATTGTTTGCATATGGAGTTTGAATTAGGCTTTATGACATTTAATAGCTGCTCCTATCGGTGCTTGGTATCGGCATGTATGCAGGTAAATACTTGTACTTTCAAAAAGTGGTATCTCTACAATTTTGTTCATAACTTCCAGTGTTACAGCATGTAACTTCCAGAATCTGAGGCTAAATCTGTCTAGTTATGTAATGTATGGTAATCACGAAGCAGGTAAAGTTCACAAAGTAGAGAGTCACTTAGTGACGAGCGCAACCTCCAAATAACCTGCAGAGTCCTCGCCACACTCCTTATCCTGGTCCTGATTTTTTATTAAATATCATTCAGATTCCTAGAACAGGAAAGTTGGAGCTAGTTTATCAGTTCAGTTTTGCTCCAAATATCTGCTATCCTTGCACTCTTGCAGCACAATTTAGTCTGTGATCATTTCCCTGTATAGTCTCTACTCCACTCACACAGTTTGCACTATATGTACAGCACGGGCACAAAATAACTGTGATGACACACGCTCTTCTTTTATCTGTAGAAAAACTGTGAACATATAAAATAACTGACTGAAACTTTGCCATTGTATTTAAACAATTTCAACAGGACAAAATTAGGAGGCTTCAACGCAACGATTAAAAGCTAAACATGATTGAGATTTATTAAAATTGTTACAATTTTCAGGTGTACTTTAGTATTAGAAATAATTATAGCACAGTAAGTCCAATCGGTCTATGCACCCAAGATTCTTTTTAAGACTGAGAATCTGTGTTATTCGACTTGAGGTGTCTTGAAGGCGCCTTTGATTTATTATTCATTTAAGACCACATTTCAGAGCAAAAACTTTAAATTATTCACCTTTTCTGACACAGCGTCTAATGTACTATGATGGATTCCTTCTCTGCCCAGTACAGGTAATGTCATATTCCCACCTTGCTTTTCTAGGGGTGTTTCATATTCCAGTAAATGACTGCAAAAGTTTGGGTTTATTTGCATATTTACTCTGAAAA
The DNA here is from genome assembly GCA_900302745.1 of Parablennius parvicornis. Lineage (NCBI taxonomy): Eukaryota > Metazoa > Chordata > Actinopteri > Blenniiformes > Blenniidae > Parablennius > Parablennius parvicornis. Next base: position 18,939 of record OMNM01037818.1, on the reverse strand, counting down.
TGTTAAAAATACTGATCTGCTAATGAAGTTTGGCATTTATAGTAACCGTATGAAAATACCATGTGTGTTTATGTGTGTGTACCTGTTGGCAGCAGACTGGCCGAGTTGGTCCATGCAGCTCCAGACAGCCCCCACATTTTTGTTGACCTCAGTGACCCCGATGTCCCCGAGGTGGCTGGGCTCTTTTCTTCTTAACAAGTCATTGACCTGAGAGACAGAACAGATGGAAGGAATTGAAGAAAAAAAAAATCAACTTATGTCTATTATTTTGATGCAACAATGGAAAACGAACTAGCCATTATCAGACTTTAAAGTTTAAAGAAATAAAGGTGACAGAGAATGACCTGCAGAGCTTGAAGCTGCATTTCTGCTTATTTTACACTGACCTTTGCCCCCACAGCTTTGCCCAGGTTAATGGCATTTTTCAGCCTTTGCTGCCCTCCAGATGAGGGAGAGTCGATGAAACTGGAGCCCAGGTTGGAGCTGACCGACGCTTGGGGGCGTCGGGTTGAGGGCTGGCCTTGCCTGGAGGTTTGAGGACTCTGCTGCTGGGCAATGGAGTTCTCAAACATACTTTGATCAACTGCACATAAAAAAATAAAAGAGAGAAGAGAGGGTGAATACACTGGAGGGCCACACAAAAGATGAGTACATGTCTGCTTTGAAGAGTTCATGTTGCGAAGCTGCAGATCTTTCAGCATGTTACAATGCAGGAGTTTTTACTTGGAGATTGTGAGACAGACTCTTGAAAGAAATAGAGAAAAACTCCATTGAAAGGAAGGTTTTCATTGGAATTTTAGGTTTTTACGTCTTACTGGATCAATGTTTATTCTCATGTTCTTCCTTTGTCACTCTGCAGCTTTGCTCAAAAACAGACTGACCCCACATCACCAAAGCATGATTGCTTTTTTGTTTTTATGCATGAGAATGCATACAACAAAATGGGCATACAATGATAAAACTTGCAGTCATATTAAATGTAATGATATGCAGAGTGGTGAACAAAAAAGATAAAAAAGCCACTTCAATGGTGCATGCACATACATAGCAATAACGACAAGGACATTGATGCAAAGAAAAAAAAGGATCAGAAAGAGGAAAACAAAGGGTGAGGATCACTTCCAATCCACTTTAAGGAGAAGATCTTACCTCTTGGAGAGAAATATTTCTCGGAAGGCGTTTAATGAGACACAGAGGCATCAGATTTCAGATAATATCACTAAAAATGCAAATTACCCAACTCTTTATTCAGATTAATATCACTGATTCACAGCCTCTACAAAGGGACCCATCAGGGGAGGGTAAGTGCTAAGAGAACAGCCCCGAGGAGCATGTTAGCATATCTGAAAGGTACATTGTCTTGGGTAGACAAACGAAGAGAAAAAGATTGCCCGTTTGAAATGTGATGGAGCGTTAAAGGTTAACCTTGACTTGTCTTTGCACAATCAAGTATTTCACTTACTGTCCCAATCAAGAGATCTACAAAAGCCCATTAGCCAGAGGCCAGGGAGAAATGTGATCCAGTATTATGAATCAACGTGATACAGAGGCCATTAACTTCAAGGAGAAGCAAAGAGATACACGAGAAACTAAGGCGGATACACACATTTACCTCACAGCATGGGAGCACTTAATCACAGACGGCATCAGATTACAGGCCAGTTAATAAAAGAGTGAGGGACAAAGTGAGACCACGGGGAAGGGGAGGCTGAGAATAAACACTGATATATATCATTATTAGACACAGTGACCTCGGTGTGGACCTTCCCCCTGGAAGACAGCCAGATCTGGTAAAAATCAGAATCTGAATAAACACTTTAAAACCTACATACCAAAGCTGTTGATGAGGTAGATTATACCCTTTGTTGTTGCAATAAATATTATACTCTTTATTTCCTTTTTACGTGGTCTCTGTATTTACGCTACATCTACTCGGTTAAATAAAAAGTTATCCCAAAAAAAAAAAGTTAAAACTACTTCACATGAAAAATATGTCCAGTCAATCTAACACTGAAACTTAAGAAATTAAAATTAGTAAAATTTAATCAGAAATTTTTTATAATATACATGGATTATAGCCACAGTAATTATGGCATAATTGATTATATTCTGGTCACATGAAAAAGAAAATCACATGCCTCCCGCGGTGCTCTGAAGCACCCATAGGGGTATTTGTGCCCCCATTAAAAGATGAACTGCCTCAGGCTTTGGGAATCTGGCACAATTTACTATTTTTGATCTTTTTTTTTGCTGACTGATACACAATTGCACAATGTTTTTTTTTTTTTGGTTGTACATCTCTGTATAGATGTAATATGTTCTGATTTTAGCCAGATCATTGCCTGCAAAGTGCAGCAATACTTTGATAATCTCAATAGTCTTTGAAGAATATCAGACTTAGCTAATGATCATAATCTTATTCTATTAAACGTCTATGCAATTTGAGGCCTAAAGAGGCGAGATGGCCTCTGTTCAAAACTCTGAATTAATATCCAGCCACCTGTGTCTTATCAGAACTAAAGCTATCTGTTAGTGCAACTTCACGGATGCCAACCCAAGTGAAGAAGAAGAAAAAGAAGGAGAAGGGGAAACAGTCATCAGGGAAGGAAAAAGGAGGAGTACAGGATCAAAGGACCGGGTTCTAACATACTGTTTGTTGACTTTCTCCCCTTTATTGACTAAACTCAAGGCTGAATAACTCAATACACTGTGCATTCATTGCTGTGGTGAAATTGCAGCTTAATCTACATACTTTAATTCTTTGTTCAATGTTTGGCCTGCATGCCAAGGTCATTCTTATGTACCGACTATACTTCAAGGTCATCGCGTGATCTCGGGATCGATTGTGTCACTTTGCAGCGGGCAATAAAACATCCCTATTGATCCCAGCGGACAACGAGACCACATACACCTCCCACTTTAACTAGTGATGGAGAGTTCATGGATAAACTCTGTCATTCAGTAAGCCCCTTTGATTTCTTGTGAAGGACACTAGAAAGTAAAAGATGTTTTTATTTTTTTTGCAGCACACCTCATATTGCACTGTGGAAACTACATGAATAAATCTCCGCTTAATAGTTTTTGCAGGTTTCCTCCCAGCACGCTTCCGAGAAACGCGTGCTGCTCGAAAAGGTGAAACCCGCTGTTTGGAAATGAGCCCGGGTGTCTCTGGCCGGCTCATTTACACACAGATGTGGTTTATCATTACTATTTATGTGCTGGACTGTCCCTGAGCCAGCACCGAAGCTCTTTGCTCTCCAGGGCTGCAGTCTCGACTCTAAACGAATGCAAATCAAGCATTTTCTCAAAGGTTTTTTTTTTTATTTTTTATTTGAACCCTATCCAAAAGGCAGTAGTCCCTCTGCTGTGAGTCCAATTTTTTTATCCTGCAAAAAAAAAAAAAAAAAAAGACCAAGAGCAGAGGAGTTTTACTGTAACATGAGTGAAGCTTTTGTTTTGGGCATTTTGGTCCAATTTTTTTGTGGCGGATTGAATATGAAATAGAATTTTGACTTTTGACTATAAAGGTTGCAGAACTCTGGTATAGACTGATTCATTTCAGGCTGTGTGCCTTTTGGTTGTCACTGTGTTTCATTAGCTATGCAGTCTTCATATCAACACTGTGCTGGATATTACAAGATCAATAAGATCTATAAGCTCTAAGGTCACAAACATGTTACACAACCTGGCATGACAAAAACCCACCCTGCTAGTTTCTCTGAGGGAAAGAAACCAAACCCGTAGTAGGAAGCAAAGCTCGTATCAGGAGAACAAGACCCTGAAAATGAAAATCCGGCTGACTCGGAGGCCTCTTGAAGAAGTTAGAGACACTTACAGGTTCTTCTGCTCACACACAAATCGGAGTGGGCAAAATCTCACTTCACACTCACAAATCTCATTACGGAAGCACAAATATCAATTTGCATAAAGAAGTCTAGATGCACAGACACAACTCTTCACACTCATGAGCCATTTTGTTACAGCGATCCGCACTGCAGCAAGCATCTGCAAACATCACTTCTTAGAAAGAGTCACAGCAACATGGTGAATCATAGAATACATTGTTTGTTTCATAATGACTGTCTTGCACTAGTACCAGAAAATAATTAAAACACCTTCATAATGATTAGTGTTTCTGTGAGTTTCTTAACTTTGTGAAACATGAACACGTGGTGTACTGTCACAGTCATTGGCATTAGCCATGGCTGCACGATATGAGGTGAACATGCAACACGCTACAATTAAAGATCAATACTAATACTCAATTAAATGATGTTCATGGCTTCGTATCTTGACATTTTTTTTAATCCCAAAATAAGATCATGCTTTTTCTTTCAGTTGATAAAAAAATTATTTAGAAAATATGATATTGGTAAAAGCAACATCTTAGTGTATCAATCCTGATTTATCATACTTTTCTTTCATACTTTATCTCTCTCATTTCTCATTTAGAATTTGCATGGGGAGTTAATTTATTGTAGTTCATTCTCTCTTTGGAATAAGTGCCCATGTTGATATAACAATAAGGATAAAGTTGCAAAAAACTGTGCATTCTGTTTTAGCTGTAGCTTTTTTTATCTGCTTTGTCATGTTAGTATTAATTTCACATTTATTTGTTGCTTTTATTGTTTCCATTAGTTCTCAAATATTTTGCTCAAAAGACCGGTTGTTACACAAACGTCTGCATCATTGCCGGAGGCTGCGTCCCAATTTGCGGGAGTGCATTCACTTTAAAATACTGAAATTTGACTTTTAATAAATGGATACAAACCTAGACAGTGCTGTCAGCTCTGCTGATGTGTCACAGCAACACAACAATAATGCTGCTATGTTCACAATGTTAAGAAAGACATGAATGTGTTTTTAGAGCAGCTAAAAAACAACAACAAAAAAACATCAAACTACTTTAAACTGAAGACTACAGTGGTGAAAAGATGTACAATGCTTAAGAAATCCACAGGGCATTATAATGGTGAAAGCTAACTGTGAGACAAATAACAGATGATACAATAAACATGTAAACAGGATCCAAGGCCACACAAACAACGCATAAAAAATCTCTCCATCAATCTCTCATGTAAAAGCAACTGAAGCTATTCAGTGTACTGTTGAGCCATGTGAACATCCATTTTCCTCTTTCTGCCTCTCTCTTTCTCTGTGCTTTGACTTATAAATAAAAGTCTTGCCACTTTTCTCTGGAGATAACGCTATTTCATTACCGGCAAATTGAAAGATTCGATGCTAGTGAGTCGTGCTTCCCATTGACGGGGCGCTCTATCAACGCTGTTTAAGAGACACTCTGTTAGATTTGTTGCTCCCTGCGCAGGGATTTAGCACTGGCGTCTGCACCTCTGCACCGAGGGGCGAATCTGTGTCCTCAGAATTAGAAGAGATAGGACATTCCTCCGCGCTGCCGGTTGAGGCTGATTAAACAGGTGGAGTCTTTTGTCTTGCTTACTGAGCCGTTACAATTAGGAGATGTGACATTGTGTGCTGCCACGTGGATTGTTGAAGGAAGTGAAACTGAGCTGTGTCAGCGAGTCCCAGTTTTATTCCCAACTTAATTTTGCCGTGTCGTACGTTTGAGGCGCAGTCATAACAGACTTGATATGGCACTCACAGAGATCACAACTTGTTTAATTTCCTCAGCAATTCCCACAAATTGGAAGAGAATGACTGTCAGAATCACAGAATGGAAGCATTAGCATAGCTTGCACTTGGTAAAATGTAGTGCTTCATTTACAGCCTTTCTCCAATATTTGTACATAATTCATCAAACTAAGGTCAAGAGTAAATAACCTTTGGCTACTTTCTCATGCCGAGTATCCATATGAGTGTTTATTAAATACCATAAAGCCTGATTTATACTCCATATGCAAACAATGCTCCAAGGCTAAGTGTTGCCACCTCCATACAGCTTCTGCGTCGATGCTAAACGCACCTCGTTACAGTCTCCAACAGCGTTACAGTCTCCAGTACACATGCAGTGTGTAGCGTCCATCTTCTCAATGGTCCAGATGTACTGTAGACAGTAGACCGAGCTCGTTGTTAACGAGTGTTTCAGCCACATTTTAATCATGTTAGCACGGCGCATCGCTAGTGTGCGAGTCCAGAAACTCTTTGGCCAGTAGCATGTAGCACGGCTCAGATTTTCGAACGACCATTTGAACTCATGAGTGACATCGGGCTAAACTTTGCTGGTCCAAATGCCTGGTGATCAAGGATCCTTTCACTTTAGGATAATCCGGAACTTGATTCACTTGGGAGAGGAGACCAGACCAAAGTGCCTGGAAAATGTGACGAAATTACAACAGCTGCTGGTTTGGGGGAGCTGTCGCCTGAAACAAACAATGACCAGAGACGAAGTAAAGAAGAAACATGGCTCATTGATTGGTCCGGACTGAAACCGGAAGTCCCGCAGCTTTGGCCTGTGATGGCTAGGGTAATTAGCTCGTGGCTAATGGATAGCCATAAACAACCAAGCTATACAGTCTTCAGACCAGATATGGTCTGAAGACTGCCCCACGTCTGCCGTCAAGATATTTTCCAACTTTTTTCTTTCTGTGTTTGCTTCTTCTGATTTGCTTGATAAGCTTTGTTTGTTTATCCAGAATGCATAGCACACTATGTCATGTCCTCTCCTTCCATCCTCTCACCCTGCCCATTAGCAAGATCGTTGATAAATGAAGTTAAGAACGAGCATTTCAAGGGGACCAGTGATCGCTTGATAGCTCCAGTTTAGAGTTTGTGGTCTTGTTCTCGTTCCCCAACAGAAAAGGTTTTTCCCCGAAGAGAACTCTGGTCCAGATCAAACAGGCGAATGTAAATACGTCCTACGTTACTGGTGTTATATGACATAGCTTTCTCCTCCTGGTTATTTTGGCGGAACATCGTTTACGGTCTGTCTTTCGTTTGTCATTCTCAAATGGCGCTGGAGCGCTTCGGGGGGTGTCGCAGCAGCAGGACAGATTTGGGCGCCAGAGGGAACCCTTTTCATTTTTGAGAAGAAATCATTATAATGATAAAAAATAGGTCGTTTGAAGAAGTTTCAATGTTTATCATTTTCTGTGTAAATACATATGTGGTTTTAGGACATAAAAACAGTATCAACTAGTGACCGTGCACGCTAACTACATAGTTTTCAGCATTTCTGCCATTTCCAAACTTAGATTGTTTTCACATTGTGGCAGTGTAAACACAAAACTTCTGAAACAAGACACCACAAATGATGCGTTTTCACTTGAAATATGGCCTTAAAATAAAAAAAGGTTTACATGGAAGTGTTAAGTGGGTTTACACTACTAAAATGATAAAAGTTAATGTTTATGTGATTGTCAGCATCTGACTAAAAAAAACATCAAAGAAACTACCTTTTAAAAATCATTGTATTTTTGTAAATCATCGCTTTGACAGTCCTAATAAGAAGTTGACATGGACAACAGCGCCACAGGTTTTCATCTTTGCAGAGTATTCATGAATGCACAGTCAGCTCTCACAGCGTTTCTTCCTCTTTTTCTTCTTTTTCTTCTTCTTAGGTTTATTCATGCTCAACTTGCAATGAATTTTCAAAATATCCATGTGCACGTTTGTGTGTTGAGATTCGATGAAGGAGTGCCTCCCCGAGGCGGCGGCGTAACCGCCTTGATTGCCTTTACGAGCTACAGGTCACAGCCTCTGCTTGTAGCTCCGATTGCTGACTCTGCTGGTGAGTGGCCCAAACTGCAGTAACTGATTTGTTGTTGTTTTCAAAACACCCTTTAACCTCCCTGTACACGCCACCCACAGTTGGAAAATATCTGCACACAGGAACTAGACCATGTGTTGAATAAATCCCAAAACAGAAGATTTGTCAGCAGCCTGTTTGAAGGAAGTCTGGATACAAATAAGAAATTTTTTACAATTGATAGATGTACTTTAACTATTGACTTTCAACGTGTATGCTTTGTTTTTCTGTGTGCCTCTTAAGAAATTGCACAATAATAATGTTACTATGCACCAAATGCAGTATTGTAGCTTATTTTTCTGAACTTGCACCGGCCCAAGATCTGGATTGAAATGTGTGGTTTACTCAATTAGAAACAGGCCGGGAGTCTCCTTCTGTGATAATGATTGTTCTTTAACCCTCAACTGAGGCTTTACTTTCTTCCTTTAGGAGCTGCTGTGGATTACCAAACATTTTTCAGAGGGTAGATGGATTACAAACGCATATGATTTCATCCAATAAGTGATTCCTCTCGTCCACGTAACGGGCGTCTTTGATACCAGTTCACCCGTCTGTTTCAGTGTAAGTGGATTATAGATATAGGTTCAGATCTATAATTTACACTTTGATCATCTCTTTTGCTTCCAACATCATGATGCTTCTATCTAAACTCTCTCCAAGCACTTTTTGACCTCACACGCTCAGATCAAGCTCGTGGGTGGGCATCTAGGTCAGCAGAGCTCCGCCCACCAGGGATGGAAACATCATTTATTGCATTTCAGTCGGTCACTTCAGTTCAGTTCAATCTCCTGTGTTATCTACATTGTGTAGGTTGATATCGCAGCAGTGATCATTTGTGACATATTGTGCAGCACTGCACACTGTTGGTTGTCAGTCCTTCACAGAACAAACACAAACACTTGAACCGCTAACCACTACACCACCGTGCAGGCCGTGATGATAGTATTTGTGACAAGCAATCAGTTCAGCGAGAAGGGTGCAAGACGGAAGTACATTAAAAGAGACGTTTATGAGGCGCTGAACAAAGTAGTCAACCAAACCGAAGAAAGCAGCTCTCACTCCCACTCATGTACGAACAGCGGGGGCGCCCGGGATGAATTCACTGTAATGACAACGCAATCTCCTGCAACACTGGTGAAATTGGAAAAATAATTTAGCCAAAAGGAAAATTCATGTTAATCCTACAGTATAATTATAGTTTAGTGTGTGTGTTTGAACTAGTGACGCCCCAAGAGAACAGCAAGAGAAACCAGGAACACTGAGCGACACTCAGCTGAGACGGTTATTTGGAGCTCTGACGTACAAAGACGTCCAAACTGCGCATTAATGCGTTTACACAATGTGTTTATAGAGCTTTAACAGGGGCGTGGGCTAGCAGACATGGAAAAATATACTGGGACGTAATTGCGTTTTGGATTAAATGATGCAACATGGATGTTAGGATTTGCATTGTTTACTGAGCAGTCTTATCGCAAGAAAAATTGTGTATTTATAGCTTAAACTGCAGCAGAAGAAATTGCATATACAATTGTTTTGTAAAGGTCTTTTTTGTGTTTACAGAAACACTGAAAAGAAACAGTGACACTATTGTAAAATAAAATACAATATTGTGACAATGTAGGCTAATAAGCTTTTGTATTGTTTTATATTAACCAATTACGCTTTTCTTTTACATTAATTCAATCATTTTTAACACTGCTTGTGAGATATCTTTCAAAACTTTAAAAATAATTAAAAAAAAAAAAAAAACCCTGCCCATTTTCTATTGACATGCCCCCCATGAAATGTAAGAACCACTCATCCATTTTTCACTCGGTTTCATTAAAGCATGAATGATTAAAGCTGGTGGGCTCTGGAGAGCGGCTCATGAGGGACGAACACAGGGTGGGATTAATGGAACAAGGTCCCGATTGATCAGACTGAACTCTGACTGACATGAAGCCTTTTCACATCAGCACTCTGTTTGTTTTCAGTCATCTCCTACTTAGGAAGGGGATTTCATATTTGAAGGAGAGTCTAATGAAACATTCATGTTTTCCTTTCAGGCAGTATCGAGCTATAAAAAACATAAAGGTGCAAAAACACTTAAAGATATAAAAAAGATTGTACTTGAAATTAGACGAGTCGTCAATATGTATGTTTTTATCCATGGAATCTTGAAGTATCTCCTACCAGCGAACCAGAATAAACAATTACTGGCTTCCTGCATGTGAAGTCAAACCAGCTCTGATCTGCACTGGTAAGATTTGCATTTGTATCACAGTGTGATATTATTTTCTGCGAATGGTGGCTCAAATAAAACATAAAATAAATTAAAAAAAAAAAAAATCCAATCTCATTTGGATATTTTGGAATTATGAGCGCTTTTTTTGTTCATCATTTTCAACGCAGTTGTTTTACCTATTGAATGTTTTTATTCCCCTGAGATACAAGTGAAAATATATTTTTGTTTTGTCACCAAATATTCACAAAAATCGGAGTTTTGGCATTGTGGTAAAGAGAAGGAGGCATAAAAGATGTACATTTAAAAAGGTTCAAACTGTAATATAAGCAGAGTTCTAAAAAGAAAAAAACTATGTAACATGATTAATTTACTATTTCAATAATTGGTGATTTTTATGGTAATTATTTTTATTTGTTTTTTGTTGGGGCATGCATTACTTCAATAATGTGTAAAGATTTCACGTAGCAATGCTTTTGTGTTTTTTTCCCATTTGTGTATGACACCGAGAGAGGGGGGGAGAACACTGTTGATTAACAAACACACACACGCAACTGAAACATTAAAAAACTATTACAGCTTCCAATGAAGGTGATATATACTTCAAAATATTCAATCTTAATCTGCTGTATTATCTTCAGTCCTCTCTATCTCCATCATATCCTCAATCTTTTCTCCACACTAATTTCCCCCTTGGGATGTTATTTCTGCTTTATCTAATTTAATTAACCAAAACAGTAGTTTCTGATAGACTGAGTGATGATTCACAGCAAGTCAAGGAAATAAACTCTGCAGATGGTTGAGGCACCGCTTCTAAAGCCGACTGTGACCTCTTTCATGTGTCACAGTGCAAGGATAAGTGGCATTAGTGGCAAAATTAAATAGTCAAACAATAAATACAAAACCAAACACTTTAAAATAAATCAATAAACTCAAAAAATGCAAAACAGACCATCATTCTCAGCTAAAAGGAAAATGATTGATACGCCCATGCAAAAAAAGAGAATTAGAAAAAAACAAATGTTGAAATCACAAAAAAAAAAAGAGCAAACAAACTGCAATTCAGCCGGCCAGCCAGGCCCGACACCAACCAACCAACCAACCAACCAACCAACCAACCAACGATTCCTATAAGAAGTCACCAAATAAAACCAACCTTCCCTTTTTCTTCTGTAGTGACATGGAGAATCCTGGGAAATTGGATTCAAACCAAGAACTCTGGAGATGATTCAGGCTCCATTTCTGACCTTCACCTTCCCTCATGCGTCACAGTCCACCTAACAAGCAACCAGTCGAGCAGACAATATAATAACCAACTGATAAATCAGTGAGAGAACCGACCAAACATCGGAGAATACAACGTTAAAACTCGAGCCACCAATGAAAAAGAAAAAATAAATAAAAATACTGGTCACCATAATCAAATATGAAACCACCCAAAAGTCAATTTACCTAAAAATGATGGTTATACTACAAAATGGTTACATGAAAAAAAAGTTGTAAACCACAACAAAACAAGAAACTCTACATAAGAGCGAGGCTTCATGTCCAACGTTGACCTCCACCACTGTTCTACAAGTGTCAACCTGCTGCCCTCCTCGTTCTCAGCTCTGAAAGTGAACCAGACAGAGAACTTTGAATTCCTTCCCCGGAAACATCACTCGGCATCTGTCTCGTCGTGACAGGTTGAGACTCCCCAATCTGACCCTCTGTCTCCAGGGGGAAAAAAAAAAACAGGAGCCCATTAACAAAACCGAGCTGTCCACTCTCCTCCTTTCTGTCGTCTTTTTCTCCTTCCCCTCTTCCTCTACCCGAGATAACCTCCTCACACAATTTGCTTCAGTTTTCTCCTTTGGGACTGTTTTTCATTGGCAAAGCTGCGTTTGGGAAGACGGTAAAAAAACTGGAGTAATATAAATACCAATGGAAGTTTGCGATAGGCCTTTGCTAAACTAAACTCATCCGCTGCATCTGATGCTAATGAAACTCCTGCTGCCGACTTAAGGCCGTGCAATGAATAATCCAACATAACCAGCGCAGGATACAACTCTGATGAAATTTTTTGTAAACAGGATGAAAACTGAAAACGGGACGAGCTGCCCTAATTGTCAACAGAAGAGCAATTACAGCTGCACACCTCAGCCTTTTCTCTTCCGATCACCTCTGGGGGCTGCGAGGACACACTGCTGCTCTGCAGCTGCGAAACAAAACACTTTCTATTATGAGTAGATGTGAAAATAAATGTTGCTGATGAGACATTTTAAAATCGAAAGCGACTGAACGGAAGTGGTAAAGAGAAGGGATTACCAATTAGATGAAGAGGCAGCGTTGCCTCAGTGGATTTAGCCAATGTTATATAACAGCTAACTTTGTCAAACTGTGGTGGAAGTAGAAAAGTACAGAAATAACTCGCCAAGCGTCCACAGCAGCGTTGCTTCTTGATCCGTCGATGTCTGTTCTTGTTATAATTAGCTGCATTGTCATGCTTTTGTGACTGTGATTAGATTCTTTGCCCCGTTTGCATCAACACTGGATAAAATAGTTGGAATGTTGTGGTGCCGGTATATATGCACCCTGCTCAGACTGCTGTTCACATGGAGCCACCAAGATCATTTCATGTTTGCAGTTTGTGACATGTGAATTCCACAAATGACTTTATCTGGAAGCCAGTCTCCAAAATATAATTAATGAGAGTGATTGCATTTGTGGCCCTTCTTTTTTCATTATTTATTTATTTTTCAAATTGCAAACATTCTCATATTTCAGAATACAATCATGAAGAGACGAGCGCGGGTCACTATGTTGCCTGATGTGGCAGATTATTCTGCGACCTGTCCCACCGTCCAAGACGCCCTGTGTTCATGGTCACATCCTGACGTTAGGTGAAGTGATGCCACAGACACGCAAAGCTCCGACTGTAGGAAACAACCCGGCCTGCACCACTCCTGTCAATCTGATTGTGATTTTGCATGGTGCGGATTGAAGTGTATGTATGGTGCACATTTAATCAGGTCGGTATTTAATCAGATTACTTTTGGTCCGTGTAATCGCAGATCTTAACCTTTACTTCAGACTGGCCGAGTGTGAGAATACTGTGTTTGTTAGCTCAAGAAAGAACCTTCGGAAACACTCGGGAAGTGGAATAAGGCCAGGCGACCGACAGACAGATGTGGCGACGACCGCAAGACCCGTTTGCTCTCTTTAGCCTTTCACATCTGGAGCTCCACATTTTCGAGGTTACGCACCATGTGAAGCTGCTGCACAGCAACTCTTCATCAAGGGAACATGAAAGCGGAGAGACAGATGTTCACATGCAGTGAAATGAAGCCGCTGAAGTCTCTGAATGCCTGTGCCAACGGAGGCACAAATACAAGGGTCACTCAAAGAGTTGGTGATGTTAAGGAGAGGCCTGGTCAAAGCCCGATATGTAACAACGACTTGAATTGTTATAATATAAAATGCAACAAAACCTGATATGTAATAACTGGTCGATAATGTAACAAAAGTGCTGAGCCCGAAACTCAATACAATTTAAACTTATCTATAAAGCACCACATACAACTCAGTCAATTCTAGGTGATTAAAAATGTAAATGAAAAAAATTGATAGAACCCAAAATGTAATAACTGGTCAATAATGTAAAAAGATTGAACGATAATTTAAATGTGATCCCTAATATATTTAATGCTGATAGATTAATTTGTACTGACCATTGCAGGAATTAGATCTTTTAGAGAACAGAAGACTATAAATGACTTGGGCAACAGCAATGAGACATAAATAAAATCACTGTATATTATACAGATACATGTATAAACAGTTTTAGAATTCATTGTAAACAGTTTTAGAATTCATTCTTTCAGTGTTATTATTGAAGCAGGTCAAGTTCAAGTTCAAACCATAAATCACTGACTCACTTTGTTGATGTAATAAAATTATTACACTATTAGGGGAAACATATTTCTCTGCACCATAATGTAATATTAAAAGTTTTGGGCTCAGAGTCTTGTTACATTATCCGCCAGTTATCACATTTGAGGTTTTATTACATTTTATTTTATAACAATTGGAGTCGTTGTTACATTTTGGGTCATTGTTTCATATCGGGGTCTAACAAGGCTACCCGTTCAACAGCACAGAACTAGAGCAGGACTATGGTTATAAACAAGAACACTTGAAATGACACATAATAGAAGGAAAAATATTTTCGCAAACTCACGAACAGACAAGTGTTAATATGACAAATTTAATATGAATATGAGTCTTCCCCTGAGGTGGGGAGGTGGGGGTCCTGCCTCCTTGTCGCCATTAAATCTGAGGTCAGAGGATTAATTGTTTGGCTTTTAAAAGGCCTTTAGTCCTTCTGATCTTCTGGGGCACACCAGGTCATTAATTTTCGCACTGTGATGGTCTGTTGTGTTTGTTTTGTACATGACCCACTAACTCCTCATGTCCTCTGTCAGCACTACTTCACAATAACAAAACAAGCACTCTGTCAGCCTCTCAAAAGCTCACTTAGCCCACGCACTCCGGAGATCTTTGTGTATACGTGCTGCATGCAAAGAGACAACAAATATTGTAAAAGATCAAGCCAATCAGCATGAATGCATCGCAGTATGCGGCACAGACTGTGTAATAGTATCTTTGATTTGCAAAGATATAATAATTTCATCTCGAACAATCTGCAATTCATTGTTTTTTCTTTTTTCTTTCAGAAATAGAACTTGCGTTACAGTGTGTTTCAGTAGTAACCACTGAGAGCTGAGGTCACCTTGAGCCAGCTCAGTCCCAAATTACAGTGCACTCACAAAGGACTGTACAAATTACAATGACGCCTCCAAATTACAGCTACAACGCAGCAGCAGCAGCCACTCTTTCTGATTTGAGGCTTTTCACAGGTTTTTTTTTTTTTGGAGAGAGGGGGGAGGGGGTGATCAGTAGAACTTTGCTCTCAGATGTTTGGAATCCAAACGTTTAGCTGCCAAATGAAAGCTTTTCTTTCTGCAAATCTTTTGCTTTTCGTCCGATAAACAGCAGTGAAGCCCATAATCAACAGGACCGAGGTCGAGGGCTGCGTCTGTGTGCTCAGGTATTTTGATCATCTTGTGTCAGAATCATTTGGATGCCTCAAATGTATGTTATTTGATATGGTAACAATGGTGACAGCAAAGGTGAATAAAATACTGGAAAAATATCTTTGTGATATGAAATAAGAGAGCCTGCAAGTCTTTGTGGTGAATCGTATTTCCCTGCGTTATACACAATGTCATGATTACAACCCCTACCTAATTTCATCACTCTAATTTATAAAAGTGCAAAGGGCAAAGTTAATTGCTATTCATTAAATGTTGACTGTGATGGTTATTGCCTCTGGATAACAATAATGAAAAACATTAATCTCGAAGAGTAATGGAACAGTTTGAGACCTTCATAACTTCAAAAAGTTAAAATGATAAAGTGTCAAACAAAAGAAGTTTGAAATATTTCAGGTTGTTTGTGATACATTTTGAAGCAAATAATGCAACAAAAGTATTTTTGTGTGTATGGTGAACATCACATTTGTGATGTTCATGCATTTGTGGGATGAGCAGCAGAGAGGAGTTCATGTACAAAAATAAAAAAAAGTGGCCAAATCGTCTTTGTTATTTCCAGCTTTGGTTACTGCATCTACTGATCTATGTGTGTGCAGATTAGGACTGCACAACATATAACACATTGTTTATATGGACATGCAGAAACTGTGTATTCATGCTCAACTAGTCCAAATGTGTGATTAATATGTTGACATACAAAACTATGTGAGAAACAAATTAAATACATTTGTGAGTAAAAAGTATTCTCAAAGCACAAGAATATTTATTTACGTGTTTGTAATTATTGCAAATTATATAATTTTCGCAATAATACTATCATTGGTATTATATCAGTGTTGGATTTTATTCTTGTGTATTTACTGCTGCAACAGAGGAGGCTGTAACTACATTTCACTGCTGTTAACACTTAACGATGCTTTCAGTGACAATAAAGAACTTCTCTATTATATCATATATGGTGGCCCAGAAGGAACAACACAATAGAATAAAACCCCAACAGAAGTGCACGGCAGACGAGTTATTTTGATTATAGAGAGTTTCATGAGACATTAGTAAAACACTGCTGCATGATGATTGTGATTATTGTCGGTATGTGTTTTCAGAAATCACTATTGTTGGTCAACGTGTTGAAATTGTCATAACGTTATGTATGTGCTCTGCCGTCCATGTTTCCGTCAGAAAATAATGTTCCCCAGAAACAAAACTTGTTCTATGACTGCTGTGCACTTCTGTGTGGCTATTTGCAGTTGTGTTGTGACTTTTGCTTATGTGTTTTGGCTTTTTGTTTTTGTGTTGTGGCTTTTGCTGTGTTGTGTGGCATCTGTTGTTGCATGGTGGCTTTTTGTTGTTGTGTTGTGTGGCATTCGTAGTGTTGTTGGATTTGCTGTTGTGTTGTGGCTTTTGCTGTTGTGTTGTAACTTGTACTGTTGTGTTGTGGCTTCTGCTGTTGTGTTGTCACTTATGTTGTGTTGTGCTGTTGACCCTTCTGGGCCACCGTAGACATGCATGTTCACTGAATATTGTGCAGCCCTCGTCTAGAGCTATCTATGCCTGTACAGATCTTTCTAAGCTCCTGTTTATCCAATATTATATCTATGCACTTCCAGACTGATCCATTTTATGCATCTACAGATCACTTTAAGTGGTACTCGTGCACCATCCATTTTTGGTCAATTATAAAAGGGGACAGGGGTCCAATGACAAGTGGATTTTAGTAGTAAGGTGTGATCCCTCATTAATATTTTTTAGGTGACATGTTCTGCAGCTTTTTACCCTAAATTGGAACCAAAAGTTTTCTAATTGAGTCACAGACATTGATCTCGTCTCTGCAGTGGTGGTTTAAAAACTGCAAAGTTATGGCTGGTAAAGAAAAAAAGAAAGATAAAAAGTCTGATGAGCTACGAGTTAATAGTGCCCTTTAGAGCCAATTTAAAAAAGTCACCATGAAAAAAGGGTTTGAAAAGAGAGCATCATGTCCGACCAAATATATTTTTCTGAGATGTTGTGCATGCAGATGTGTGTTGGAGACTGTTATTTTGTGTGCCTGACTGTGTGTGTGTGTGTGTGTGTATGTGTGTGTGTGTCCCTGCAGGTGACAGACTGAGTCATGTATTGATTGGAGCTGCTCCTTTGCTGTCCCAGTAGTTAACCCCAGTTTCAAACAACACACGCGCGTGACGGTTAAATCGATGCGAGTCACCAAACCCTGCTCTGCTCCATCAGACTGGTTGGCAACGAGGCCCCCGAGTGACAAAGTAAAGCCCCGTCGGACATTTAATTAATGCCAAGTGTGTGCGAGAGACTAACTGAGGTGAAGATAAAGATTTAAGAGCCAGTCGGACTCAGTAGTTTGCAGGATCCTGTGTGCAGGTACAACTTAAATTGAATTATTTACGGAACATTTTGATGAACAGCTATAAAGCCAATTTATGAGCAGGCGATTTCTAGCCAACAAGTGGCAGAAGTATGTTTCTATTACGCTATTTTAAAAGTTGGAACATATTTGTTGTTGACCTGCAGCAGCCCCTGAACAGTGTCAATGCTTTAATGAGCAGTAAATCAGTGTTTTCAGCAAGCGACCCAGCCTCCACAGACCACGTTGGGCCTTAGGCTTTGTGAAACCCCGTAAAAGTACACTTTTCAAAGTATAGAGCAGACCTATTAAACTGCTCATTGCTTTCATTTTGAAAGATACTGCTTTAGGAATATCGTATAAAAGTTTGGCTGTTTCGTAATGTTTTAGCATAGAGAGCTGAGGAACGGGGTCCGTGGCCTTGCTCAAAAGCAGTCTGGATTAGGAGGGAGATTCTAAAGGTATTGTGATGAAAGTTGAGAGAGGCTGATCAGCCTTCGGCTGATTGGAGAAACATCACAGACGTCCAAGAACATCACAGACGTCAATACAAAATTTAGACCTGAAGCCCAATAGGAATCTGGAGGTCATTCAGATGGCTCTTCCCAAAAAGAATATTTAAAATTTTTGGGACAAAACAAATGAAGGATAAAAAAAAAGACTAGTTATTTAACTTAAAAACACATTTTAGGAGTCATTATATTGTGACTATAATGGAGACAGACAGAAGGATTTTCTGCACTGTCCCTTTAAACAGCGAGGGACGTGTCTGTGGCTGAAGCTGCTCTTAAAGTTGTCCAGTTTTTCATGTTGGTGATGGGAGACATTGCCCATGATTGTCAGAAATTCTTGCCAGCAATCTGCCCTCAGAACAGTGGAGGTTTGAACAAATTCAGATAGCATGTGTGGACTTGACAGATAATGCAAATGGAAAGCAAAAATTAG
The DNA here is from genome assembly GCA_900302745.1 of Parablennius parvicornis. Taxonomy (NCBI): domain Eukaryota; kingdom Metazoa; phylum Chordata; class Actinopteri; order Blenniiformes; family Blenniidae; genus Parablennius; species Parablennius parvicornis. The sequence goes on along the minus strand of OMNM01037818.1, from coordinate 604 downwards.
CATGAGGAAAAATCTATTGCATGTAAGTCACAGCAAATGCTATCCTGTACCGTCACGATATCAGGAAATCTGTCAATCAACCAAACTTTAATGCGTGAGAGTAGGGGGGGAACAATCCGCTTTGAGTTACACAAAGGGGGTGCTCGTTTTCTTATCTTCTCATAATTTGAAAAAAACAAAAACAAACGGAATTTTACTCTAAAACAGACAAATGTGGCCGAACAAGAGACAGCTATGGAACATAAAAGCCAGCCAACGGTGCAAGCTGCTTGCTGACACTGAAGTGTGGTGGATGACCTCAGTTTTGCACGCTCGCACGCACGCACACACACACACACACACACACACACACTATCTCTCTCTCTCACACTCACACACACACACTCTCTCTCTCTCTCTCTCACACACACACACACACACACACACACACACACACACACACACTCTCTCTCTCTCTCTCTCTCACACACACACACACACACACACTCTCTCTCTCTCTCTCACTCACTCTCACTCTCACACACACACACACACACACACACACACACTATCACTCTCACTCTCACACACACACACACACACTATCTCTCTCTCTCTCTCTCTC
>OMNM01037817.1:0-26072 GCA_900302745.1 Parablennius parvicornis | reverse complement strand
GAGGAAAAAAAAAAACCCAAAAAAAAAAAAAAAAAAAAAAAAAATAGTCATTTGTCAGTGAACTATTATGAAGCCATACATAATAAGCATAGGGCGTATTTGCAAAATTAAATGGACACACACTGAGCTCATGCTGTGGCAGAGTACATGGAATTTTGATCAAAGCATAAATGAACCTCATATTACACACTTAACATGCAAACATATTAATGTGATCATTATAGCTGAGTAGCATAAAAAGATGAGCTGTTTGCTTAACTCTGTTTAATAGGAAGACACAAGAGACCCCCGCGCAGTTATGAGCAAATACCGCAAAACACATATTTCCCTAACAGAACTCGGCAAACACTGAATTTACTACAGTTTTTTTTTTTTTTTTTTTTTTAATTAACAGATCATGGAAAAATATTCAACAGAACTGTTGCTGAAACGAGTCCTTATAGAATCCAACATATATTAATATTTCAGATGGAGCAGTGGTTAGAATCCTTTCTGCTTGAGGTCTTCCTGTGCTCAGTCTGCACGTTCTCCCTGTGTATGATTCGGTGAGCTTAACAGACGTCTGAGAGACTTTGGTGCTGTGTAACCTGAAGTTGGTATAAACCATTAGGTATTTCTAGTCAGGTAATCAGTGTCTGTTCTACTTGATAAAGAAACAAAAAAAGAACAAATAAGAAATGTACTTTCTCATGTTGTGGTTACCATGTTTGTCTGAGCAGCACAAAGTCAGCTCAGGAAATATTTCTGGTCAGCAAAATATTGCACATAAAGAGACGTTGAGCTGTAGTTTATTTATGTTTTCATTCTGCCTTTGCTTCCTTCCCTTGACTTCGGGACGTTTTAATTTAAAGAGCACTGACCACAGTGGCAGAAGTGGACACGTTGCTTCCTAAGGAAGATGGATTGCTCCTTCCTGAGGAACTAATTAGCCCATGCCTTCCAGGGCTCGTGTTCAAATGCCAAATCCTGAAGCTCCATGAGTGTAGGGGGAGATGGTCAAAGAAGGATCCACAGAACAGACAGATAATCAGAGGATGCTAATTGTCTATTATGAAAGCTCTTACGAGAACCTTTAAGTATTTATTTTGAGGTCAGACGTGCAAATGAACGCAATATCCTAATTTTTGAATTTTATAAATGAGTCCCTCGTATCATAGATAAACTATTTGGCCCAATGTTGGAATCCAGACAGACTTTCTATAAGCTTTAAGGATAAAGTTCTGTTAAATCACCATGAAACTGTGAGTGACCAAAGAGAGCAGCGCCATCAGAGTCCATCTTATCTTGACTATATAGAAATGGGTAGTTATTAAACAAAGATTCACACAAGACAGACATTAAAACGTGCGTTTTTCACTCCCCACTTTTTGTAACTGATGTCTAACGCTCACATCGCAGCCTCTACTTCACCTTCCTCTATCAGTGTGAGGATGCGTGATGATCCGCACACTGTAACTGGATTTACCGCTTTGCAGAATAGTGAGGTAGGCTGCGGCAATAAATGATAGTGTTTTCTGACACACTCCATTTTGATTTCACTCCAGTGAATGTGAATAGCACGCTGTGAGATACAATGGCTAATTGGCTGAACCATCTCCACATTAAAGGCGTTTCATAGCATACTTAGCGTCTTTTCAATGGCATTCAATGTGCCGTTACAAGGGCTCAATTGAAAGCAGAAAAAAAGTAATAGGAATGCAGAGGAATGAATGATAATCAAGTACTAAAAACCATGCACATTTCCTATTCGACAACTGTCAGCGTCACTAAGCATGATTTGTCTGCATTTTTTTTTTTCTTACTTCCTGTAGTGGATTTGTCACGATGCACCTTTGTTAAGCACAGAATTTTCATGCATCCCATAAAACCAGTAGTCAGAGTACGAGTAGATAATCATGCATGCATATTCCAGATGTTCCTGGAGACTAATTTCCCTGTCGACTAAACAATTTTAATGAAGTTTAGTCATCTCGCCCCAAAAAATGAAAATGCTCATAAAAGCATCAAAATCCGACATAATTTACCTTTAGTTATGTTCACGATTGTCTCTATAAATATTAGTTGTGCTTGGAGGCGTCTGAAGCCTTTAAGCACAATCCTAAACAACAATATTGGATTTTGAATGCTGCTGACGCACTGTGCAGTGCTCTGGAGGTTACTGTCTTCCATCAAAGCATCGTGTAGTTTTATGAAACATACTCCATTAACTTCCTAAAGCTGCTGTGTTGAGGGGCATCGTCATCTCAGACTGGGCAGGTTGGGAGCTTATGAAACAGTCGCTGCGTTTGGTCACTTTTCTTGAGCGATTAGAATGTCATATTTACATGAATGATCAGATTGCTGTGCAGATTTCTACACACCCCAGAATGTGATCCAATTTAGTCTGCGGAGCAATCCCAAAATACTTTGCAGAGAGACATTGGCTGTTTTTGACATGTGCACATGTTGTAAACACTCTCCCTGAAGCCCTCCAGTATTGATGCATCAACTACACTAACCGAGCTTGTTTCTCTTCACAGACATGCACACAGATCTCCGACAATGTTGGGGAATCCGACACGCCATTTACACGCACTCTGATTGGATGTTACAGCTGGATCATGGACAAAATACAACATAGTGCAATACAGCTGATGTTCAATAGTTTAGTCAAATAGACACATGCATTCTTATATAGATAATAGCCAGAAATAGGGGAATGAATGAGACGTAAAAACAGGGAAGAAAGAACAGGAAGGCATTTCATGGTCGGAGGAAGGCTTTCATCAGCAGCCACTCCACATTTAGACAGAAAGTATGTTTAAGGAGTGAGATAAAAACTAACCTTGAGTATTTATCCAATGCCTCTTAGATTCCTTTGCACTCCTCCAGTCTGCAGCTCTCATTCAGTTTTTGCCCCAGGGCCATGTTGCTGGTGAAGGTGGGGTATAAGGCCCCAGAGACCGTCACGCTACTTCTTCATTCATTTGTGCTCTACGTACAGATTCCTATCCACCTGAGCTCCCACTCATCCAACACATATCTAATACTCGAGTGATGAATCTTTACGGAAGGACAGTATACTGTCTTTTTTTATTTTTTATTTTTAATTCTTTGATCCAATGTCCACGAGCACAGCGGGGGCACTGAGGATTATCTACAGCAGTTTCTACGAGCTTTGACATCCATATTTCTTTCTTTTTTTTCTTCTTCTTAGCACGATCTGAAAAGAAATATTTCCAAAAAGTCGACAGAGTTTATTCACATAAGAGTAGCCGTAAGGTCTTGATTGCATAAGAAGAGTTGTGTGTTTGTGTGTTGTTTCATGCAAGTATCAATGTAGGTGTGACAGCATGCATGGGTGCCTGCACTCACTTGCACACAAGCTGTATATATGAGCAAAAGTATGTGGGTGTGATATGGATTAGTTTGAGTGAATACTGCTGTGCACAGTGTAGCTAAACCCTTAAATTGGATTAATTCAAGGTGGGCTCTGAAAATGAAAGATGCCAGTTACCTAGGGTTTGTGTTTGCATCCAGGTTTGCTGCTTTCAATCAGCTCCTCTGGCAAAAGTAAGGCATCAGTATACACGTTTATACACTTCACAGTGTGTAGTGTATAAACGTACGGCAAACACCAAGGTGTTTGTCTTATAGTCAGAGGTTAGGATGTGGAGGTGAATGAAGAACAAGGTAATTTACTTCTGACAATAAACTTGCGTCAACAGCTTAACACAATGCAAGGCTATGAATTTACTCCATGTTGTGTTTCATACTGCTGTCGCAAGGAATATAAATTCATACATGCTTTAGAAATGACCACCTGGGTCGATATTTTAAAATATCTATTGCCATACAGTGAGGCTGGCCAATGTCAGAGGATTTTACAGCCCCACTCACCATGGATAAACTCCACCTCTTCTGAATGACTCTCACGTGAATATGGCTATGATCCTCGTGTCTCCTCCGACTCTCTTGTCTGACCGTCACTTCAGCTGCTTCACACCAGAGAAACCTCCAAAAACAGATGAGAATAAAGAGTTTGACCTGAAGCTGAACCAAATGCTGGGATGATGCGAACCAGCTGCAGTGAAGTGCGAGCGCTCCCATTTACATCACCATTAATCCCCACAGCGTGTTGTCAGCACGAATACAGATACTGGTATGGCCTGTGGACATGGACTTGTTTATTTGTATTTGTGTTTTTTTTTTTTTTTTTCACTTGATGCATTGTTAGTCAGCGGTGAAGTTCAAAGCTGCTGAGAATAGGCTCAAATCTTTTCTCATGAAACATGACCCAGAATTGCTCAGGCAGAGCAGACGGATTGCGTGCATTTCGTGAAATTTGTCTCATCTGATTGACAAGGGCTGAGCTCTAATGCACTAATGCACACAGGCACAGAAACATCATAGATGCAGTCAAAAATCATTAAAGGTGTTGGCATTGATTGATTCGCTGTGTGATAATTATGGAAGCGGCTCTGTGATGGAAGTCGCTTATAAACTGTAAAGATGTGACATGGAGGCGTGAGTCTGTTGGTCCTATGGGAACTCCTGTTACTTTATGTTAAAATTGTAGAGTTTTCATCATAGTTGATGTTTTGCAGTTCATGGATCAAATTACTAGCTGATGGTTTTTAAAGTCTAATAATGTTATGGCATCTGCTTCAAACAAAGAAGCCACCAAGTAGCTAAATACTACTTACTAACTACTTCAATTTATTTTATTTCTTTGACTAATGTATATTACCACACATCGTTTGTGTGTGTGTGTGTGTTTGTGTTTGGTGTGTATTTCTCTCTCATGTGAAGCACTTTGTGCTACATAATGTATGAAACGTGCTATATAAATAAAGTTTGATTTGATTAGATTTGATATCACTTCCGTTGTCATCGCTCTGTGAATGTACATCATTTCGGCCGGCCCGTTTTCAAGTATTGCTGCTTTGTAAGCTGAAAACATCGCGTTAATGTTTCTATTCTTTTCACAATTGATGTGATAAGCTAGCAAAAGCTTTTTTATTTGGATCTCAATCAACTGTTTCAAGAATCCAAGTCGATCATTCAAGAGGAAAATCTGCCCTTAAAGAAACATTTGTTTGGAGTGGGAGTGAGTTACATCGAGAAAGCAGATGAATGATTACAGAAAGAGAGTCGAGGAACAAATTAGTCTTCGTTACCAATTTTTTTTCTATGTAAGTTTTGAAAAAGGACCATTTTAGAGTGCCGAGTAGAAATAATATTCATCCATCTTCTATCCTGCTTATGTTACATATGAGCGAGGGCGGGATACGACCCTGAAAACGTTGTCAGTCTGTCAGAGGACAAATATAGAAACAGACACGTTGTTTAATACCTATTCAAATATGCTACGTTTGACCCAAATGTTGTTACATTTGACCCCAGGCCCTGCGGCAAAAACCTCTCTCATAACATTTCACTCTATATTTCAGGCTGAAGCGTGTGTTTTCTGTTTTACTTTCCAATTTGGGAAAAATGTATTTAAAAGCAGCCTGATATATTCACACAAATTTCAAAAATGCAACAAATATCTGAGGCCTCTCCGATGTGGAAATGAAAGCCGTTCTTGTCGTTAAAAAATCTCTTTGTTTTTTTTATTACAGTCTAAGGGTGGATATCACCATCACAGTGAGTAATGCCAATGCTACATAATAGACTTCAACACAGTCCCATGATTTAGCTTTGCTGCCTTTGATTGCACTGTCCTTTCATTTTCTTTCCACAAAAATGTGCACGTCGCTGAACTGCCTGATTAAGTGTGACAGCCTAACCTCTGGTGATATGAACTTGATGTATGTGATCAGTCAGTTCCCCATGTAATTTATTGGCAGCTGATTTTGCAGAGGTTAAGCAATTAATTTCATCTACTGAAGTCTGAGTTCATCTCTGGTGACTGACTTGGCTGAACGGAGGAATTTAGATGAAGATGATACATACAGTGCCACTTCTCGCTGAGCAGCCCGAGTCAACATCGGCAACCTCAGCTGAACACGAGGGCTGTGAAAGACGAGTGCCTTGGTCCTCTACTGCACCATCTGCTATGTGCAGAGAAGTGCTTAAGGTCAAGTAAGTTCTCATAGGAATTAACAACTGTGTGGAAATAATTGTTCAAACAGAGACCAACTCACAATACTACATTTATTCTGCAAAATGAGACACAGCTGGGAACTCTTGTGGACAATGTGAGTGAATGGGGACTCGACAATGAGAGGTGAAATGGAAGCAGATCCTTTCTGAGGCGGTTCACAGAGGAGGGAAGTGTTAGTTGCACACTACAGTGGCTCATGCTGGTGTGTCATGGCCCTTGCATGGACACTTTGACATTCACATAAAGGACGGGCCAGGTAAGCCAGTTATCTCGCAACCCAGTGACAGCAATGGTCATGTGGCCAGGACTGAATGGGGATGTGTCCTTCAGCTGTGTTTGTGATTCGCTTGCCGATAGAACGGCAAAAGATGGAAGCTCCTGGGGGGAATGAGTGTCTTCATCCAGTCTGGTGAGGGATGGATTTTAGAATTTGCTCCATATGGCTCAATAGATAGATATGACAAAAGAGCATATGTGCTCTATTGCCTCGTGTGATTTGTGAATACAATGGAAGCAGAGATGCCTTTGGTATTTGGGCCTGACTGCTCTTTAGACACAGGCCAATAAGAGCTGCATTATCCCACTATATAATAAGTATACCTTCACTCTCTGAGGGCATATATTGCACTTATTATACTTATTATATCTATTGCACGGATTTGCACCGTCCACCTCCAGGGGAGCTCTGAAGTGGCTCCTTGTAGTTTCACATAAAATATCAGTCAAAACATGTTTGGAGGTATTTCACACTTCTTTTAATTCCACATGTGTTCATTCATAACTTTGATTCCTTCAGTGAGAATCTACGATGTAAATAAGAAAATGAAAAGGTGTGTGTGTGTGTGTGCGTGTGTGTGCGTGTGTGTGTGCGTGTGCGTGTGCGTGTGTGTAGCGTTGTAATATTTAATATGAAACATATCACATGTCAATGTACACACATAATGTATATCTTGGGAAATTTTGCATGTTGGTTATCATTACGTGTGTCCTTCACTTGTATATTTACAGTATCTTCTTATTGATATTGTTTCCTATTTACGTTATTGAACAGCTCTTCTTAATCCTTTTCACCTATCGATTATATTCATTTATCTGTCATTGTAAAATTTTATATATATATACATATAGGTTGAATTGGTCTCTTCAATTCAACTGTCAATATGATATGGTAAGCTCGTAATACTTCATCTGTGCACACCACCTCCAGGAAGATTACGTAGGAGGCATAAAAAGAAACACGCATTACATTACTTTGGTCAAGGAATATAAGAACTTACTTGCCAAAGATGTCCAAAATGCTTTATCCTATAATAGACAAATAACAAACTGCGTTTCTCTCTTACAATCAGATGCTGTGACATTCATTACAGATTCCTTTGTGACCTTTCCACTGTTTACCAAAGTTAAGAAACTTGAATTCAAACAGAGAGAGAAATATTCTGGATATCTTGAGCATCACATTCACCGTGTGAGCTTTCCAGGCACTGCATTCAGAATAAAAAAAAGAATGAAAAAAACACTTTGCTTGTGCCTCATCCAAAAATGATGCAAATGCAGGAGCGTGGGAAGGTGTGAAAGCAATTCTACTCAATTCAAATGCTGCAGTCCAGTCTCTGTCATGAAAATTGGGATTTTAGCTGATATGATCCTGTGAGCTACAACATTCTCTGATTGAGTTACAGTGAGGCACATGTAAAGGGTCAAGGGATAGTATCCTGTTCTCAGAAAATATTTTTCTGCAGGACGAGGAATACAAAACACTGGGTGGAATGTCCACTGAAAGAAATGCTGCATCACGCTGTGTTTTTAATAGTGTTTACTTATTTTTATCAGCATATCATCCTATTCTAAAATATTCACACATCCTTCTACTAATAATGCTTTGTGTCAGGAAGACAATAAACCTCTAAAAATATTCTCAAAGCCAGGCTCCAAGTGTAGCATGTTTACATGTTTGCGTGTTAAAACACCAAAAACCTGAGAAAATCCAAGTGAAAATGTAAGATGAAAGAATCAATTTTGAAATCTCAAATGCATTAAGAAAAAAAGCGCCTTGAATCAGCCTCTGGTTATCCTTTTTTTTTTTTTTTTTGCAGAGTACAATTTCTTTGACATTGCACTAAGACACTGAGTGATCAGAACAGCATTTAGAATTAGCAAATTGTTAACATTTTTTAAATATACACTTTTATTGTATATAAACTTGCACAAGCTAATCACAGCTTGTAAAGGCAACTTCCCTTCCTCGACGATGCATTATTATTGTTATTCAAATTTTTGTATTGATTTTAAGCCTTTAGAAACATACATACATAAACTCAAACGTTGTTTAAAAAATCCCCACAGAAACAGCAGGCACTATAAAATTAGACGACATCATACATCAATGTTGGAAAACAGTTATACACTGAATTCAGACTCAAAATAAAGAGGGAATGGCTGCCTTATCGTAGCTTGGAATTAATCTGTTTATGCTTCATCTCAGGTGTTCAAGCTTCAAACGGGACATTACTTCCTGCACCCAAAGCTTAAATACTGGCGGAGCTGACTTTTTCTAAACGGTATCAAGCGTCTTGCAAGTAAAGTCATAAAGGCAACTGCTGCTGCCTGATGAGGCGTCACTGAAATATCTGCTACAACCCCGAATAAAGCTTTAACGGGACTCGGACTGATGTTCTTATTACATATAAATGAGATTGTATTGAATATTCTCTCCCAAAAATCATTCGGCCGGGGAAAAAAACCCCCAGAATTAGTGATTCGGATCACCAGTGGCACGACCACATCTCAGACAGGACGGGTCAACACTTGGTTCAGTCTGGATACTTTACTAGGCGACAGACGCAACCTGTACAGCATCTCATACTATAGTAGGCCATGTTTTTTACACAGATAAAGGATGAGTAGATTCTTATAATTGGTGTTTGATAGGTATTATCTGAATATGTTTCACCTAATTCTTCCTCCCATTGAATTTCTAAATGACGGGGATGCTGCACTCCATTACATTCTGTAATAAAATACAGACGCCACACCTTTATCGAGTGGATCTAAGGTCAGACGCTCATCAACTCTGCAATGTATTATGTTTTTCTTAAAACTACCTTGTGTGGAAACGCCTGATTCATCATAAATAAAAATTTGATATTATTAGATAAGAGACTGCACAACGCACAGGAACCTTCAAAATATGCAAGATTGTGCTCATAGAACACACAGATATACCTGCACCACAATTACCCACTGTGCTGACTGCTGATTCAGTGACTGGAATTCAATCAACATATTTCTAACATATACACTAAAAAACAAACAAACAAACAAACAAAAACATCTCATCTAATCTAACTTCATCTCATCTAATCTAACTTCAATGACAGATTCATCAAATAACTGACAACGCGTGACCTGCAAAGCTGAAGCTGGTACAAACCGTCTTAAATTTGCATTTCATTTCACTTCAGCCAAACTACTGAAGCTCTTGTAGTTGTGATTAAAATAAGATGCGTTGTGACTGTGACATAGCATGGCCATTGTCGTTTACTTGTTGTCTTTTTGATGTACTCGCTCAGACACGCAAAACACTTTTACAAGTAAGAACAACATAAATACTTTTTTTATTTTTTCCATCTGTTTCACAACATAGTTAAAATTTAATCTGCAGAATTTAACATCCTTAAACTTTAAGCAATGTAAGAGTTGAAAGTTTTAACTCATTTGACGAGGCAGTTCGCAAACAATGAAAATCTAACTCTCTGCATGACTGATATTATATTATTTCCATTTAATTGAGCCCTCAATGCTCTTCTGTATTGAATGGATAAGCAGATTTTCTCAGAGAGCATTTCAAACTTCAAATTGTGCCTAATAAAGTTGGATTACAAGTGGCCACATTTACATGTACCCAGGTTTTTACAAAAACTGAGATTTCCTCCTCTACATTTGAAAAAAAAATGGCGCCACATGTACACCTGATTCAGAGCTGCTAGGAGCAGTCAAACCTGTAGGGGGCAGTGTAAAGAGAAGAATGAAGCTAATAATAGCCAATCAGAATCCTGGGGGAAAAAATAAAAAAATAAAAACAATGTCACGAATTGTGACGTAAATCTCCATCTCCCCCCCTTTAGATACAACCACAGACACAGAGTTTATCCAGATTTCCATTACGGCCGGAAGTTGACGGAATCATCGTTTGTGGTGAGTCGTAGCTGAATTTATGTGTAAGTGCCCAATCACAGAGAAATATCACAGTTTTTTCAATATCCAGGTACGTGTATACCTGGCCTTAAGTGAAAACTGTCCAGTGATCAGTGTAGTTTATTAGAAAAGTGAGTGATTTTCAAATAAAGCACATACACTACACAAAATAAGTGAGTGAAATCACATTATCACTCGTGTTCGTCTTAAATAGAACACATTTCCTGTAAATGTATTAGCTATGACTTGACTGCAGCTCGGTGTATTACAGAGTGGACCAGCTGATAACAGCAGTTTGAAGTGGTATCAAGAATGACAGACACACGTTAAAAGGACATTGATAAGCATTAGTCTCCACACCTGGTCTATTATACATACGATTTTAGAAGTTTTAACATTTCAGTTGGCCAGAATGGTCAAAGAGTTGTACGACAGCCTTCACATCCACCGTGTAAAGTGGAAAGAAGCGACTGTTGTGCATAGTGCAAGAGCATGCATGTATCATACTTAGTATTACAAACCCTTCACAAATGTGTCATTTTATTATTAAATTGGATCCTTCTCCTCCAGCAACATCTGGGAAGTGCAGAAGACCTGCGTGACATTTTTTGACTTTGCACTGAGAAAGTTGCTAACGTGCATGCTATTGGCCCGGAATTACACAAATGGCAGAACATCTGCCAACTCAAACATGCAGCCCACAGAGGAAGCATAGAAATTTAGTTCACAATACGCACCAAAGAGGAACTTTAATTCAACTAAATGAGGCGTCATCTTTCAATGCAGCATGCAGTTCTTCCTACACATTTACGACACTTACATTGTCTGAAATGGTAAAACAAGCACACAGCTGACAGCAGAAGCTAAGACTACAGTACAGAGACCTGCGTCATGCCGTAGCCTCAGGACCTGGTGCCACTGTTAACCTGCTGAGCCAGAATGAAAAGAGAGCTGGTCTTTTTTCTTGACCTGCTCTTTGTCCCTCACTGTCACCGAGAGCTACATTTCGCTCAAAGAGTAGTTCACCATGAGTTCACCGTCAGGGAGTCTGAGCAGGCTGAGTGTGTTAGTGGTTCAAGCACTGAAAAGACAAGTCAGGAAATCCCGACGGCTCAACGTGACCACGCCATAATGACAGACATTCCCATTACTCACACCTAAAACAATTTGCTTAAACCCAGTGTAATCTTTGTTGGGAGGTAAATTCACATGCAACATTTAACTTTTACATCACGACACCTTTGATAGACATCTGTTAGCTGGGGCTAGCTCAACAGGCAATGATGCATGAAATGGCTGCTGTGCGACTGCTGAGCAAGGGAGATGATTCATCCACTCATCAGGAATCCATGATGAGAGTGGAAAGTGCAAAGTTTGTGTGACCCACATAGACACAACAGTCACTTTATTGGGAAGGATGCCAAGTTGTGGGAGGGGAAAAAAAAAAAGAAGCATATTTATCCTTCAAAGTATGGCACAATCAATCTTACTGCAACAGCAGGCATGGATTTGCAGCTGTTTCCAGGAAAAAAGGTACCAGACATGCCAGATGTTTTATGAAACTCATATTTTAGGTGACTGCGCTGCTTGTTTAAAAAAAAAAAAAAAAAAAAAGAAAAAGAAGCTCAACAGTGATGTCTTTTTCGTGCAAATCTGGGCTGCTTCCACTGAAACTGTATGCACATTATCTCAAACTGATTAGCAAGGCATTGATCACCAAGCCTGACAAATGTTTGCACATTACCCAGCCTTAACCACACAGTACCAGTGTGAGCCGTCTTACATAAAAGGTGGTGTTTATTCCTGCAGTGTCAGTGCAAAACCATTCATCAGCGCTTTCAAGTCCAAGGTTCTGACCAGATTTCTCACTAATTCTTCACTCAGATAAACAGCATCACAGATATTTCTCACCTCTTGTCGATTTTGGGGACATTGCGCAAAAAATAAACTACTTGTAATGAAGTGTCAGTCATCCTGATGACTCACTTAGTACAGATAGATTTGGTATTTAAAGGAGATTGTGGATTGGATGCTATTATGAAATTGATGTTTATCTTCATCAAAACTTGAATTCATGTTATTCTTCGTTCAAACACACAGAAATTGTAGTTATTTTGGAAAGCTGAAAGATCAAACAAATGTTGCTCATGAGGTGTTTTTTGAGCCGAGTCTATTTTGTTTTCCTTGGAGAAAATTTCTTTATGATAAAAATGTGAGCGAAAAGTCATCCTGTCTTCCTGTTTTCAGTTGGGCCCAATTCAAAGACTTAAAACACAATCTAAACCCTTGAAACAGTGCTGTTACTCTGCCTGGCCATTTACATAAAGGAGTGAAGGAGTTTTTTTCTTTTCTTTTCTTTTTCTAAATCTACAGCTACACGAAGTAGAAGTGCCTTCATCCCAATGAAACATGCTTTCCTGTGGGCCGCCATCCGCGGTGCTCCATCATTATTATGATAATCTGTCACGGTACATCAAACAGTTCCTGGCTTATAAATTATAAAGATAATTAATGGAAAATATTTGTCAGAGTGCACCAGCAGGACCCGGACAGCCACTGTTTTAGCTCAGGGTACACCAGTGCTCCAAGTATCACAAGGTGGTAAATATTTGGCTCCCTTTACATTTCATTAGCCAGTCTGACATGTACTTTGTGTTTTGAATACTCATTCTGCACGTCAAGGTGCTGAATGGAAGGAAGATAAAAACAAATTAATTCCAGTTGCAGCACACACAGGACATTTATGATGTCTATGAGAGTAATTGCAAGGACATTATTTTTTAAAAGGATGTAACAACATGCACAGGTCTTCAATCATATGCGAGGGAAAAGTTTTAGATCATATATTACAAAGAAACTGTGCATCAACAGTCACTTGTAATCTAAAAGCTTGATGAATTAGGGTTATCAGGATGTGTGAAAATGCAGTCATGAATAAGATATATTTTTTAAATTTCGTTGTTTTCTGGAAAGGAACAATGACAATAAAGAATTCTGATTGTGATTGTGATTGTGATTCTCGCTCCTCTGTTGGCTGTAGAACAACATCCAGTGCATCAGACATGATGTTTGAGCTTCGAGGAGTGAGGACGTGGGGAGTTCCTCCTGTGTCCAGTGTAGAACAGGAGATAATGTCAGCACTGTAGAGATTAATCTGCTTCAGCTAAGGGCAGAGATTAAGGCCATCTATGAAAGTGGGACAACGTTAGCGTCAGTGCTCGGCAAAATTGAGCTGCTCCTCACCAGCTTGAACAGCGCCGCTCAGTGTACACAGAGAAAAACTAAGGTACAACGCCCCTACAGCATAACGCAATATTCTGAAATGATTCTTTTTTTTTCAAAGAATGATTCACTGTGTTCTGCTCACCCCAAACATTTCTACAAATCTGTAAACAGTATCTCTTTTAAGTTTTTTTATTACTGTCAGCATAAGCTTGGAGTAATCGCTGTGCGGGAGCTATTTCAAATCCCAAGTGTTATAATGTTTTGGCTGTATAAGTTTAAGACATCCTCATGGATTATTATAAGCGTTTCGCTTGTAAATTTTAAATAACACTGTAACAGCCTCCTTAACCCATCATAACTCAAAGCACAGTCTCATATTCAGCAACCTTTATCCTCGTTGGTGCTACTCCTTTCAATGACTCACCACTACTCATCGAGCAGACCCTATAAATCAGAGGTAATAGCAGTCACAACCATAAACAAGACACATGCATATTAAGAGTGGTTAATGACCACACAACTAGCTGATAATTTGTGCATAACAAGCACTTTGGCTCGCTGGTGCTGACTGAGGAGACACGCCTTCGTTCTAATCTCGCATGTTGAGATGGAGCTGCGTGTTTCATTGATGCTTCCACAGAGCACCTCAAAATCAAGCGGTTAATTACAGAGCTCGCTGAGGTTTAATCGGGAGCAACTGTCATTAGCAGGGCCAGGGTGCATCCCCGGGAGAGCGAGTGACACATTTGTAAGTTCTTGCTGACAAACTGGAATCAGATCTGGCTATAAGGGTTTTACTAAAATCCTAATCACCTTCTTTCCCTTTGATTTCTGATCGTCCACCCAGCTTTATGCGTCACACTTTAGCTAGCACATACAAGCCAGAGGAAAATATTATGAAGACTAAGTGTTGGTACAACTTCACCTTAAATGTAAACATTACATCAATCATCCAACTGTGTGATGGAGGAAGGACAGCCATCATCAGAACACATGGTGTAGTATGGTTTTGAAAACAGCGGCACTGTATAAACAAGATGAAGCTGAGCTGGAGTGACCTGTACAGACAGGACAACAACTGAACACATGAGAGAGAGACATTGAGGGTTGAGCAGAGTAGCGATAAAGCTCGAGAGGCCAGGTAGAGATGGCTGGGACACGTGCTGAGAAGAGATAGAGGATAAATTGGACCAAGGATGTTGTGGGGTGAAGCTGCCTGGAAGGATGGGAAGAAAAAGGCCCCAATGAAGATTCAGGGAAACAGTGACAGAGGCCATAAAGATGGTTGCAGTAGTAGCGGAGGCAGAGAATGGGGTGACATGGAGGCAGAGGATCCACTCATGAAAGGATCAGCCTCCAGATAAAAAGAAGGAGTGAGCTGGGGTCCCTGTGGACATAAATTCCTATACTTTCAGTGACAATCTATTCAGTGAAGCGTGATGATAAGAGAGTCGTCACAACAGAAAAAGGTGCATCATATAGTGTGTTGCTGTGCTCACAGCAGGTGGACGGGGGGTTAAAATATGCACTGTAAGAGCTTTAGTCCTCTGGTTACATGCTTATTGCCAGTATGGGTTTCACTACAGATTGTACCACATAAGAAACATACAACAGACCCATATGGTGTTGTCTTCAAGCTTTCATTTTAACTAATCAATTACATTAGTTTAATGACTTCACTATCATTTTAATATCCCTTTGATATTACTTCATATTATTTTTGTCATGAAAGAAGTCGATCAGGTGACAGTGGCAAAATGTAAGTTAGATTGTCTTTTGTAAAACAACTGAAAAATCATTTCGTGGAAGTTAGACAGAAAGGCATGTGGAATGCCTATAGTGCCAGTGTCTAAGTACTAGACAATATGCAATAAATATTCTTCTGCGGCGAGCGAGGCCCAAATATCACAGTGATCCTCCCAAGTATGACACTGCATCCTTTCACCTTGAGTTATATACTCACAGAAATTCTCAAATGATTAAAAATCATTTCAAAGAGTGCAGACGGCTGATCTGTGCAGCGAGGTACTTTGCCTTTCACTCCGTGTGGTTTGGCGGAGCCTCCAGCTCCTTGGCCTTGATAAAAAGGGGGGAGAGAATGGATGGATATCACGACGGATTTGACGCACATACAAAACGATATTTACACTCGTGTGTGTTTTTAAAACATTTTGCCTACCAGTGTCTGTCATGGTGTCTCATAACTCAACCAAGAGAAGGGAAAAGAAGTTCTGCAAAGCCAGAACAAAAATGAAAAAATAACTCATCCAAACAGATGAGATGTGTTAAGTAAGAGGGGAATGTTGCATGATGCCGAGGCTTAAACTCACAATGCAGTCCAGCCGTAGATAACACTAACCTTAACCTTCTCTGCACTGCACAGTGATTGGTAGGAAAGGAGAGTGTGAGATACATACAACTACTGGTTTGAATTTATTTGACTTTCAGCTGATAGGAATTTGTCCATCACGCTGGTTCAGCACAATGTTCTGCCGGCTGGCGTTATAAATAAGTTTGCAGAAAACTTCAATCCTCTGGGAAAGTGTCTTTGATTTGTGTATGTTTCTTTATGTGCCTGTGTGTGTTTAGGTGTACCTTCCTTTATGCCTTGTATGCATTTGGGTCTATATTTTTGAAAGCATGTCGCAATGAGTGATAGACCTCCCTATTTTTCACTATTGTCACTGTGAGCCGGGGAATAAACATAATTGACAGTGAACTATTTCCCAAGATTCATCACTTCACAGGGAAAGTGGTGCAGCCTGAGTTTGATGAAAGAAACCACTCACGCAGATTTAAAACACAACGATTTATCAAAGTGTCCGGCTCGGTTATCAAAGAAAGGTGCACAATTCAATAGTAGTGTATAATATATTGTTAAAGGTGCATTTGGATATGAAATGCATGCATAAGTTATTATTCACCAGAGTGTTCCACTTTTCTGTTAGATCACCTCGTGATTAAGCTGTGAAAAATAAAACATAAAACGGGCTCTCTTGATATCACTGCTGGCAATAAAACTGTGGATGCAGATGAAATTTTTACATTGAAAAAAAGTTACTTTAAAAATAAACAGAAGCTGAACTTTGATATTCCTCTGATCCTCCCGAGTTCAGTGCCGTCTGATTTCATTTAGAGAATAAAGCCAAAGCCAGAAGTCTAGTGATGTAACCATGAAAGCAAATGTGAAGGAGGCCTTTTGACAGTGAAAATTAAATTAAATTTTACAGACAAAATGGTGGTTTGAATAGCAGTTTAACTGAGATTTGGAAGCAATTCATGGCTCCTAAATGTCAACTAAAATTAATGAACCAGAGATTACTTTTTATATAAAGTCTCAAACAAGCATTTTACAAGTCCACAATATAATGTCATCTTCTGAGGAACCTGCAGGATTTGCCTCTCAGTGACATTTCAGTAATCTTTGCCCCTCTAGATTTTAAAGCCTTGACATACTGTACACTTGACTGGTAAAACTATTGGTTAGTAAAAAAATAAATACAAGTTGCCATTTACTTTTTTCCCCCACATGATTTTAACATAATATACCACTAAGTAGGTAAAAGAACATAACGATTAAAGCACACTTTGTTACTTTGTCAAATTTCAAAATATGTTATTATAAAAAGATCAACAGAAACTAAAATAGTATTGACATATTAAGTCATATTGTATCAGACAATATAAAAAACTCATCTTGAACTTTGTGGTTTATGTCTTATTTCCTTGCAGCTAACTTTTCCAATCTTCTTTCTTCCCTAGATCATCAGAATAATTTGAAATGTTTGAGAAACAGTAGTTGCTGCCTGTGAAAGTGCAAAAACAATGTGGAACTACTTCAAGTCATTTTGTTTGCACTCTTTTTCTGAACCATTTATCAGTATTGTTTCTGATAATGTCAGTAATTAAAGTGGTTAAAGGTGAAGTTATATCATGAACTATAACTGCTGCCCACTCTACTACAACCTCCACTGGGCTCGATCCAACCAACATTCATCTTAATATTGCCAACATTGATTCCCAGCTGTAAGATTCAGGCTTAGTGGCCACTGTGTTTCCCTCACCAGTTGTTGCTAGGCGGCGTGACCTGTTCTCTGCTGTGCAATGGTGCATAGAGTATTCCTTTGAGTTTAAAGACACAGCTATGACCTGACTGGAACACTAACTTCCCCTTTTGCTATTTACACTACTTACTCTTTGTGCTGTGGCAAAATCCTCACGAGGATGTTGGTGAAGGTTCGTGGCGGACAGCACTTTACAAAAACAAAAAAAAAAAAAAAAAAAAAAACAACACAGGGAGAGTACCCTCCTTTATGTTCACATTGTTGAGAGCTGTTTTCGGCCACCATCGACATATTTTGGAGTAACTTCCCAGGAGCCACATTGAGGTGCTGATCAGCTAGTCTTATATCACAGTATCAGATCACCGTCAATGGGCACATGATATGACAAGTTCAACTTTTTAATAACACATTAATCATTAACTAGCTGAGCCCCCGGGAAATATTCCCGGATAAGTGGGCGGAAGAAAATGAAATCGTAATTTTTGGGGGTGTTATTTCAAAATGTGATCTGTTTCTCATACTTTTGTTGTCATAAAATCATTAAAAATTATCCTATTTACACAAATAAAACAGCAAAATGGACCTCAATCCGTATCATGACATGCACTGAGTGTCAATTGGTCATAAAACAACATTTCAAAGTCTCAATCCAGTGTTAGTGATGACGTGACTCCCTAGCAGCGATGGGGAACAATGCTGCCCCCTGGTGGAGTCACATCGTGTGACAACTCGACAACTGGACAATGGAAATTGGCTTTTCTAACCCAAAATATATTCCGTACAACGTGGATCATACTACCCCAGGCCTCCCTTTAACTGGAGCGCAACCCGTGACCAAGAATATTCTGGAATGGACGCTACCGTGTAGACAGCAGGTTATCACAATGATTGCAGTTCGGAGACTCTAACGTGTTCATCCAATCAAACAATAAAGTATTCTGATGGGGTTGCTCATCCATTTTAATTCAATTCAAAATCTTTTACAGATTGTTTCAGTGATAACAATAATGACATGATAGGAATTCAGCTTTACTTTTATTGCACTTTTCATTCTAAGAAGCAGCTTTAAGTGCTTCAGGGTTTAAAATAAGTAAAAGAAGTAAAATAGCATAACGCATAAAAGCTACAATGTTAAAAAAAAAAAAAAAAGATTTGATTTGAACAAACCTGAAAATTATGGTTTTGTATTTGTAAATTTTAAGTACTATACATAAAATGCACAAAAATAAAATTTGATCAACAAAATAACAGATTGATGTTAAGGTAACGAAGGGGCAGATTTCACAACACTGATGTGCTCTTCTGCTTCTTTTCATTCAGACTGTGGTTTTGTTGTTTTTGTAGTATTACTTTTTGGAAAAAAAATTATCTATCTACAGTATCTATCTATCTATCTATCTGTTTGTGTTTGTGTAAGTACCAAAATAGCAAATATTGCGACTATTGTTAGAATTGAGCTCAATTCTCCAAACTGGGAGCAACTTGGGCTTTACTGACTTGCTACAGGTTACTTTTGCACATAGAGAGGGAGATGAATCCACTAACCTCATGATGTGAAAACACCCTGCTTCACGACCTGAGCAGCAACCGACGACAGTAATGCATCATCAAAGTCAAAGTTTCAATGGAAATCCGCAATAGTAATTTCACTTTTTTAGATATGTGTTAAAGTTTAATGCAACTCTTTTAACCTTTGAAGGCTGTTTGCCTTTAAGGTACCAAAGGCATCACTGGCATATTCACACAGGAAATGTTTCCAAATGCAAACAGTGGGCAAAAGCTAGAAGAATCAAAAGTAAGGATGCATTCAAAATTAAAAGATTAAAGACATACAAACAGTATTGGATGAACTGACAAAAACAAAGAAGAAAAACAACACCCCCAACTAAACAATCTAATCAATAGGCCTGTTTAGTGTGACTATCCTTAGTCGTTGAAGCAGCATCAATTCTCCCAAGTTCTAAACATCAGAGGCAATGTCCCATAGTATTTCAGGGAATTTACATCACTTAACAGATTGCCTTTGTTGGCCTTATATAAGTCTACGTTTGGTACCTTGAAGGCAAACTTGAAAGTTTAAAAGGATTGAACTAATTCTGGCTTGCATCAAAATGGTGACAGCATTGCATACATTGTGATCCACTGAGAATGAGCAACAGATCACATGACATAAATGAAGAAAAGTACACTATTCTATTGTTGCTCAACGCTGATCTATTCTGCCTTCATTACGGAGATGAGTAAATGAAGCAAACCCTACTACATGTGCAAATGCTCCCAGTGGAGATCCACACAATCCAAGAGCAGGAATTCAAACAAGAAGAGATGCTCCAACAAAAAGCTTGAAAGAACAAACACAGATTCAGCTGTCAAAGATATCTTGCAACACTTCTGAGTAAAAAGCAGTGTATATGAGCTGTAAGCTCCTGGCTTTTGAATAAAATGTTCCGTACCAATAACAAGAGAGCAGCTGCACTATTGACTCTAGACCTGGTTTTCATTGTTCATCAACATCATAGTCCATAGATGCACTTGATCATACTCCATTTGAATAAATATGCACAGAAGTACATTGTCTTTTTAGCACTAAAATTTCTGGATGGGAAAATGTGTTGGTCTAAAATGCTCAAAAACACTTGCACACCATTGGCACAGAGTGTGTGTCAGGGTCAATGACAGCGCAGCACTCAGTAGTGTCAATCCCACCTCAACACACGGTCATGCTCATTTTGCAAAATGTAAATGAATGTGTGTCTTCATGACATTATTAACATCACCCATTTGCTAATTTGTTCATGGATTCTTTTAGAAGAAAAAAAAAGTGGCCTTGGAGGTGTTAACAGTGAACGATGTCCCTCAGAGTAGGTGCACTAAATCGTCATCCTTCGAGTGGTACTATTTAATTATTTTAATCTGAATGACTCATAAAGATGCATTTTTGAGAGAGTAATAGAAATGGCACACAGATGGGATTGCTACAGGAAGCCAGGCAATTTTCTTTTTTTTTTTTCTTTCTGTTTCTGACACACGTGAATATTAGTAACCTTCAACAGTCTGTTTGTTGTTTGTTTATTCCCTCCCAAGAGTGGTCACCTCACCACGCTAAATGTACATAAGTGTGAAAGCAAAAGTATGTCTACTGTAAAGGAGTATCGAGCGTTATTCAAAGATAATTCTCCTCATTATCACACCATTGTATTTCTATAGGTTGTGGCGGTTGTGATTCTTATGGATACAGAGATGAATGGCCCTGTTAGTCCATCTAAAGAGTAAAGCTGTGGCATCACACAAATACAAAGAAAAAAGAAAAAGAACCTTCCCAACTAACAGGTTTCACTGTGACTAGCCGTGGCTCTACCATCGGTGCTTTTGCTTTCATGAAGAAGCCACTTTGCTTTTTTTCACTAAAATACATGGAACTGGCTTAGTGGGTTTTGACGTTTTGTAAAATGAGCATCTTGCGAGTGAATTACATGTGTTATGTGCTTGCAAGCATTTTCATCATCGTGATCCAGATGGGGGTTTGGTGTGTAACCTAGATGGCTGATGGACTGTGCGACATCATGCCTTGATAAAATGTGACAGGTGATACAATTAATTTATGAAGCAAGACAATACAAATATTTTAACAGGGTAAGTCATAATTAGATGTGTTCATTGCGTACCGCCTCTGTCTCACTCTATTAGATGCCTCGGTTATTTGAGCATGATATGTGGAGGCTTTGTGGTAATACAACAGTATCTGCCCATGTGGTTCTTTCATTTTTCATGAAGTTATTTCTGTGAGAGGCTTACATTGCCTTTTATTTACAGAGATCCAGCAAAAATAATCTTGACATCTGAAACAACAAATCGATTCCTTTTGTTAATCTGTGTGTCGCGACACAACATAGTATCACATGTTTGAGAAGCTCATGTTAGGAAATGTAGACGGGTGGGGGGGGCAAGCCATCCAAAATACAGTGAAGGAAGAGGTCAGTGAAAGGTCACAATGACTGAGTGAAGGCAGCAGGTCAGTGTTAACCCTTTTATAGCTGGACCAGGCTCAACGCGTTATTCAAGCACAACCCAACAAAATTTGCTGAAGGCTGCCGAGCATTGGTCATTCCGTGAAGAGTCTGAATGTTACTTCTATGATTCAAAGAGATGCAGCATATGTGCTCTATTTCTGGTGGTGGAGATGCAGCTGGGAGCTTTTAGAACTGGTTGAATAAAATCGATATTTATTGAATCGTTTCTAAAAGGCTGTCGTTTGCTTGGTGATTTACTATTCTGATGTGCGGAAATAAAGATATCCACCTTTGTAGTGCTGTTCAGATGTTTGTCTGGCCCGCTGGTGATTTTGAAAAGAGAGCCGATGCTTTTACCTGACCGAGAGGGAAGTCACTTATCCAGAGAGCCTAGGGTTGTCCTCTTTGGCCTTACAGTGGTGAAGCTATTGCCGACTGAATTTGGAGATTTTCTTGGAGGAAGAAATGTCAAAAAATAGCCTGAAGCTTATGAATTCAAAAAAAAAAAAAAAAAAAAATCAGGACAGGAAAAGGGTACAGACAGATCAGACATTCACGTTAAGGTGAAGGGTAGAAGTGATTGGACCACAAAAAGGCCGCCTGGGATCTGACTGGAGAAAAGGGCTGGATATTAATGACCACATTGCTGATTGATGAGTGCAAGTTGCAGGAGTGTTGGCAGGTGAAGCTTAGGTGACAAAGAAAAGTGAGAAGATCAGACGGAATCCAGTGGGCAGGCTGTGAGTGGCAGGTCTGGAAAAGTTCCTGAAGACTGGGGTGAGATGAGGAATAGATGGAAAGGGAAGCAGACTGAGCAAAATTAACAATGCTGCAGTGATTATTGTAAAATTTAATGGAGAAGTTTTATGAGCTCATTTTCTCAAAATTGTGAGATGAACAGGCGGGATACAGGTTTAAAGGCATGAATTGTGTCCTGCAGCTCCAGCAATTCTTTGCATTGCTAAAATAGGGATGGGGTTATTGATGTGGCACTAACGCAGGGGTGTCAAATTCAGGTCCTGGAGGGCCACTTTATGGCTTGTGTTTAATGTCACACCTGAATCTAATGAATGTGTCACCATGCAGCTCTGGAGGAAGCCTGATAACGAGCGCAGCAGTCGGATGTATTAAATATAGGGAAATTTGGAAAACATGACGGTGGCCCTCCCGGACCAGGACTGGACACGTTGACGGCTCTGCTTCTCAGTTGTGATTGAACACACATGTGAGGACAAGTGAAGCCAGTCAGACATTTGTTTATCGATCATACTAAAGCTTGCACGGGAACTGGAGTCTAACACAGCTGATACTGAACAAAAAAGAGAGACCTTCACCTCCATTCAGAGGATTTATAGTCACCAACTGACCGAACAAGAACGGCCTTGGTTTATTAAAAAATATTAGGCTTACCCAGAGAAAACATACACAAGGGTAACATGCAAACTGCACAACACTACAACTAGAACCCCAAACCCAGCTTCAAATCAGGATTTGATCTTTTGAAACCAAAAGCATAAACCACTACATGGCTGTGCAGTCTCAATTTAGACACATCGACTGTAAATGTCTGTGAAAAGTCACTACGCACTGAAAAACAACTAGAAATCCACTTCACACACTTATTGCCTGTCCGTCTATTGTGATAGAAGGAGCCCAGGCCTACATCATGATTCCTGGCACACCATGAACAGATCACCAGTCTATTACAGAACAAACAAAAACAGACAACCACACACAAAATTTACATCTGCGGCTGCCGGCCAGGGAGAGAGGAAGCTGGAGTACGCTCAAAAGCAGGACAGAAGAACTCAGGAACGCTGATGTGACAGTGCTAACAACACCACTGTGTTGTCCACATTTTATGTTGGGTGGATATCTGTCAAAAAAAAAAAACATCACAATGCATTGTAGAAAGACAAAAGATTTAATGCCGAGGAAGAGAACTCCCTCTCAATAGAAACCTGAGTTTCTGAACAAATGGCATTGACTTGTGTATCGAATGCTGATGAATATCAGCGACTGCTGCCACTTAAAAGCACTGTTTGTTTTTTTTTAAACAATCTAAACGATGGGTCAACGTGGAAGTTTGTATAAGATGCTTTTCTTCTTTACAAGATCCCTGTTGTCAATGTGCACAACAACATATAAATAAGTAACTTAATGTTTCACTTGTTGTAATTCATGAAACATTCAAACCTCATGTCAGATGTCTTTGGCTCAAACACAAGTCAGGAACATGCCTTTAGCCAGATGTTAATGTCATTCCTTCCAACACAAAGAGTAATCTATCCATTACCAGACAGATTTCCTTATTCCATTAGCTCTTCATTTGGTCGTGAGCCATCTTGTGGAACCTCTGACTAAGCGCTGATGAGTTGAGGGAATGGTCTATTTATAGTGTTGATGCCAACCATACATGTTTGGGCGCATGATGCGTGTTAAGTGCATTCTCAGGGAAAACAGACTTTGTTTGGAGGTTTGCTGCTTTTGTTTGGCAACCATTTCCCGGTCTCATCAACCTTTAACAAACCTTATGATTAATTCAGAATTATTTTTAGATCCTCTGAGTCATGTTGAGGTTTTTTGTTTTTTTGTTTTTTGTGGTCACGGACAAGGAAAAGAAGAATCCTTGAACCTGCGGATGAGTTAAAGCTATTTGAAGTGATCCAGAGCAGAATGATCCATGGGCTTGCCACCGTCTCAGATAAGCAATCCATGTACTTTTATAGAAGCTAAAGCTTTTTTTCCACTCTACAGAGGTTTGACTCTATATTGCCCATCTAGACCTTTATGAGTAATGGCCTGTTACATTGGTGATCCCCCCTGCAGCTCCAATCACTCAAGTGATGGTACAGTGGGTGAGTGGTGGGATAAACCAGCCCTGGGCAGTAATTACACAGGTCTAGTGTCCTGGCTGAGCTGATGTGGTCGCTGCTCGCGCCACAAACGAGAAAACAATGAAAAAGACAAAACCGTAAAGACTCCCACCCAAGCAATCAGACGTTGGTGAAGCGTGGAGTGAAACAGTTAAATGCAAAAGGAAATCAATGAGTCACTGGGACTCGAGACACAAAGCTCGCCCACAGCAGCCTGTCCCTCACGCCTGACACATCTGTCAGCCGAGGTAATCCTCCTGCCATTTGTTTTTCGTCAGAGATCTGGTAAAACAAAGAGCGAGGGAGCTGCCATTTTTCACAGAACACAACTGTCAGTAATTTCTGAGATGGACAACAAACTTCAGGATCCATAGTAATGTAACCTTTCAGCTAATGTAACAATCATCAAACCAGCCAAAAGTTGGAAGCATTTGTCATATTTCTCTTTTCAACAGCTAGAATTTTTTGACTGCTAGTGAAATAAAATTTAAAAAAAAAACACTTTTAAGTGTTACGTTTCCTAACCAAGAAAAGTAAAATATATATTAGTTGAATAGTTTTAGGCTATCCTACATCAAACACAGGCTACTGCACACCGGAAACCTAAAAAAATAAAAATAAATAAATAAATCAAAATACAATCTGAAATCATCAAGAAATAGGTTATTCAATCCTTTGTACCTTTATCGTCCATTCATTTGGACTTTCATCTGTTCATTCATATCTATAGGCTTCCATGTTTCTATCAGAATTACTTTTCTGCAACTGTTGTTCTCTCATGTTTAATGATGTAGTGCTGTGTTGCCGAAATAAGTTGTACAAATGAAGCTGCACTGGCTCAATATTTTCATCACCACATCCTCCCTACCTCCATTCACTCATTTATTTAGATTGGTGACAAATTATATTGATATTAGTTTCTAGATGTGAAACAGTTGCGCATGGCCAAATTGAAATGTTTTGTTTTCAAATGAGGTCTAATTATAATTAAATGCATTTTCACTTCAAATAATACTTGTTCCCATGCAGCAAAGACTCAAACAGGGAAATATAGATTTGACAGGAGCATGGTGTCATAAAACACGCACGGTACTTCTTAATTCATACAATAAAACTAATAATGCGAGAAAACCTGACGCATTATATTTAAACATCTGATATTTCTTATTCAACTTTCCTGCCTTCAAGATTCCAGCTTTTCTTGTTAAATGGCTTACATCTTGAAGAATACTTCGTGTTCTGTGAAGAAAAGATGTGAGAGGCAGCTTTTTTCAGATCCCCTCTCGGTGCCGTCTGCTAACCTTACTGCTGATTTTAATGACTTCCCACCTTCATTTATTCTCCCTCTACTCTCTTCAAACGTATTGTTCTACTGGGAAGATTTCTTGGCTCTCGTTGCCACCCTGACACAGAAATGTCTGGTTCGCTGAAATTGCAGACAGGTGTGGAAAGTCGGTGTGCGTGATAAACGCGGTGCTTGTTGATTTTAATTGGCTCTGTTTTGGAGTATCACCATTTTTATGACAACCCCTTTATTTACTATAATTCCAAACAAACATCGTTATGTTGAATTCATACAGCATCAATCCTGTGTGTGCCTTTTGTGAGTTGT
>OMNM01037816.1:0-28449 GCA_900302745.1 Parablennius parvicornis | reverse complement strand
TATATATAATGTGTGTATGTTCCTTTACTTTAGAACAAATGTAGACGTCCTTGCTCATAGGTGCTGTGTTGAGTTTGTATGTTCTCCCACACAGCTTAATCCACAGGAGACATTTATTAGAGTTTTGTTTTCTGTTTTGGTAAACCTTGTTGTTTATCCTTTCACGATACCTCATATCGCTGTTGCATGAGCCCCAGGCACATCGTTTAGTTAATTTTTATATCATAAATTACTTAAATATTGCAGAAAACAAGGGTTGCTAGCTCTAAAGGCCGATTCATATTCTATAAGCACAAGAAGAAAGTTCTGCAGGACCCCGGAATGCCGAACTCCATCCATCCAAATTTGGTTCGGCTGTGCCCTCCGTCCAAGGCGAAGTATGTCTGTGCCGCAGTGCTAAAACCTCGGCACTGCCATGTGCTGTGCATGCACTTTCCAATTCACTAATGACGGTATCAGTCATATTTTAATCCTGTTCAGCATGTAACCTTGCTACTGTGTGAGCCCCGCAAATCGTTAACATGTTGGAGGGCAGATTTACATGATGCAACCTTACGTACCACTCAAAACCATCAGCCCCTGAAGTCAAAACCAGACCAACATGGCGACTCAGACACAAACTTGCTTTTATTACATAAACAGTTCAGCAAAATGTATTTCTGAAAACATTTGAAGCAAGAAATTAGCTGTGCAGTTGACAAGTTAAAACTGCTTCACAGAAGTATGCTTGCTGTGAGGGGGGCATGGTCTGCGAGTTCAACAGTTTCGACAGCTTATCTCTAATGCCGAACAAGAATTTTTTCGGCAGCTGGCTGACATCACAGCCGAACTTTACTTGTTCTTATGGAGGTATGCAGGGGTCTTAATGTTTCTTCATGGAGCTGAGAATGTTTGTCTGTGTCTGGGCAGTTGGTAGTGAAATGTGATTAGTTCTTTTTTTTCAGGAGTGGGGCTCAGCCAAAGGTCAATTCTGTCTCCTCACCACGAGGCAAAGTAGGCTAAGATGTGCCACACTTGTAGTTGTCTTTGTACTGTTAGGGGAGCCGAGGAAGTACTGCGCCAGCTTATCTGCTGAAAGCTGCAATAATATGTACTTCTTCACTATTTCCTTTTAGATTGAATGTAATGACCTGTGTGTTTTCTAATATTAATTTGAGAAAAACAAGTTCATCGGTTTTTATGAAATGTAAACTTACTCTGATGTATTGAGCGCTTATATGTTGCTCTAAAATGCTAAATAGAAGGTTAAAGGTTTTGTTGCAAAGCCAAAGAAATGAGAACGGAAAGCGCCTCCGGGCTCCCGGCATTTCACCAAAAGCCCTAAAGGTGTCTTTAATGTGTGTGTCTCTTCATTAGCTGCCAGAGATCCTCTTCAAAACACTTGGAAATGCTCGAAAAGCCGCATTCCTAATAATCTGCACCACAAGGTCACTGGTGCTGTCTTTCAGGCTGTGCTGAATCCTCCAAAGACATTTTTTTCCTCTCTCAGTGTAGCTTTTCTTAATAAATAAATGATAAGTAGTTAAGAGAGAGAGAGACAAGATGAAACTGGGGTCTGTAAATCCTCGTCACTATGATTGGTTTTCTCTGACAACACGACAGGCAGGGGAAAAAAAAAAAATAAAAACAAACTTCCTAGACCGCCTTGTGCCAAAAACACAAATAAAAGTAATTAAACACGGTAGCATAATCAATCTCGTCCCCCCATGAGGCGCCCGCCTGCCCGCCTGCCTGCCAGTCCCTTGTCCCCCGTGCTGAATTAACACTGGGCGGGCTGCTGCTGGCCGAGGCGGGCTGCCGAGGTTACTGTCTTACCTGGCAAAGAGCCAGAGTGAGATACTTTGATCAGAGTGTATCGTTCAGCGTTGGAACGGGAGGAAGAGGAGGAGGAGGAGGAGGGTGGAAACGACGGGCATCTGACGCTTTATGATGAGATTACTCTGCAACCGATTGATTAAACGAAGGCACGCCTATCTGTCTGAGGAGGTAGAGGATTACAACAGGTGGATCGGGACGCGGGGCAACGTCTTTGCATAATATCGATGTCGAGAGTGCATGAAGAAAATTTTCATGCTCTAATCCTATCGATTAGGTGTTAGCTGGTGTTTGGGTGGGATACATCACAGCTGCTGGCGGCGTTTGTGAATGAAGCGTTCCGCTCATCTGGGTTGTAAATATTGCATGTTCCCACGAGGACGGCGCAATCGTGGTTATATACATCTTAATGAAGTCGATGAACCAGGGGCGAAAGACTAATCCATGCGTGAAGGCCTGTCATACAAACTGCTCCTCTCCAGCTGGTTCCATTGCGGCTGTAAAGTGCCAGGTATTAATAAACGTTCGCCTGCTCTCTGCCTCCACTCGACAGCAGCGGAGGCTCGGCGTCGCTCTCCAACAACACGCGGGTTGAACGGTGAGCGTCGACATGATAAATGTGATCATTTGCTGTCACTCAGGTTAATTAAAAGGCTGTCGCACCTGACGGGTGATGGAGAAGATGTGATGAAATAGGCCCGGAGAGCGATTCTTCCCCCCTGCACCTTCATGAAAATGAGCAGATTTGAGTGCAGGGCAAGGCAAAGCTGATACTCTGAAGATGTTATTACTATTATTTCTGCTCCGTCCTTCGTAGCGAGGTGTCACAAGAAACTGAAACAACATCAACGACACCGCGTGCTGAATTTTTTATGCAATTTTGACCTTTTTTAACTATTCTGAAAGCTTGTGATGTGAGAAAATGAGGCCACATCAATGAGTCTTGCTTTCAGCTGATTAAGCTCACTATCTCAGGTTAAATTTTGTCAAACCATCATTCACAGATTTTAATGAGACGGTAGCACTATGGGGCTTTTTCTCTGAAGCTATCCAAGTACTCAAACCGTCCATTGGAGCGAGGCTCATGAAAAGTGGACAATTAGAAGAGCTGCGGATGTAAAATCTTTTCTGGAAACGATAACAGGAAAATTGTTTTCTTTTTAGCATATGATTAAACCAACCAGCTGTACCCCTTCGTTGTGGATTTTGCATGTTCTCCTCATGTGGTTTCCTGGATGGATGGATGGATGGATGGATGGATGGATGGATAAGCAGACGATCAAACACTTAACCTAAAGCACCTCCTAGAAGATAATGTTGAAGAAAAAAAACACAAAATAAAGTTTTAGATTTAATTTTATAGCCTTCACACTGAAAAACAAATTTGAAAGGTTTGTTTGCAGATGCATTAAACATGTAAAGAAAAAAGTATTTACTAAATTATAAGAAAAGAACGTGATCCCTATAATCTTGAACAGGCTTTCTGAAAATGCTCATAAAGTCATGGGCTTTTTTTTTCTTCAAATTTCTTTCAAAAAATGAGACGAATTCTGCGATTCTGCGAATAGCTGTTTGCATTAGCAGCTGCAGCTAAAGAAGAGCGTTTTATTTAACATATGAGTTTGGAGTTGGGAGCTTTGCATTGGTAACATGTTGGCAGTGACTTTTCAACTTGCAATTGGCTAGCTACATACAAGTTGATCACTATTTTTTTTTCATTTAGTTTGGCTCAATTGGCTCTATTTTGGGTGGGATATTGGGTGGAGCTGTAACTTCCACTGATTTTCAAATTTAACCGGCACCTTTCCTTCACTGAAAGGATTTTGACATGTCATTGATTTTTATATGCTTAGGGTTTATACGTTCTGCAGGAGTGTTATAAAGGTATGAGCAAGTTGTATTGAACTCTTGAACTTCAAAAAGTCTTGTTTTCTTTGCTTTAAAGATCAATCTCTGCCGGGGCTGGAACCATGGACACAGAAAACAATCACCTAACCAACCACTTTGCACCATGTCTCATCTTCATGGAGAGGTTGTTGTTTTTTTTGTTTGGTTTTTTTGCCCTCAGTCTTTTAAAGTTTCTTTTTTCTCCTCACATTGTGAACATTGACGGAGTGTTTCTCACAAAAGAAAATGAGACCTGCCACCACTGGCTAATGGAAATAGTTCATCCATCCTCATTTGCGACTTTAGTGCTCCCACACTCCAAAAACACATTGGTGACTCGAAGATTGTTGGTGTGCGACTTTCAGTCTCTCCGTGTTAGCTGTGTCTTTCCATAACTTCTTCTGCTATCACCATTCAAGTGGATGGTTACCATGTCCAAACCGTCTCTGCTGCAGTGTGATGCACATGAGCGACATGTGGCTCTTCAGCTTCTCTGTCACGGCTCCATAAAGCTTTCAGAAAATTATTTAATAATCAGCTAAATAAAGTAAAACAGCTCAAACAGGCAGGACAAATGGAAATGGTTTTAAAAAAAAAATAATGGAACGGCTAAAATGACTCAAATATGATATAATATAGAAAAAAAAACATTCCAAACTGAAATGACAACTAGTCAGTATAGCTTTTTTTTTGTAAAAAGAAGAAAAAAGGAAAAGTGGAAAACAGGGACAAAAAAAGAAAAATAAATTAACAAGGAAAAAGACAAAAAAGTTTAAAAAAAAAAAGGGGGGGACTTAAGATGAAAAAGATTTTAAAAAATTGAATGAAAGAAAAAGTAGGAAAATGGAAAATTTGCAAAGAAAAGATAAAGAAAAAGGTGAAAACTGCAAGTATAGCTAAAACTGCGCTAAACATTAAACACTGGCTATAATTAGCTAAAGTGGCTGAAATAGTTCAGATACATAAAATGACTATAATCCAAGCAAAAAGGGGATAATATCTCTAAAAGTGATTGCACAAGGTAAACATGTAATCATGTTGAACTAAATGCAGCTAGTAACTTCATAAAAGCAAGTTGCCAATGCTTTTTCTTCATTTCGGAGATTTGAATTGTTTTGCGGGACCAGACAAATTTTTGAATGGTGGAACATCTCGAAAACAGCTCTTTTGCTTATAAAGGCTGCAGACTCTGGGTTTAAACACTGAAAACTTATTTAGTTTTTCAGCATGTGCACCTGGAGCCTTCCTGATGCGGTTTCAATTCATAAAGTTCTAGCAGGATGTATAAATGATTGAAGTGTTGGTTAAAAAAAAAAAAAGAAAATATATATATATTTATCTCACCACAGTTAAGTCCCCAGAGTTTTAAGTCCGGAACACAAAATTTCAGTGGAAAGTTAAAAAGAAGGCCAAAATATTACCTTTCTTCTCTTCCGCTTTGATGCAGAAAAATGTAACAGCGCCATGAGAGAGAGCAAAGCTTCAAGCCTTCGAGTATGTGTCAGTGGAAACTTTGAAATGGGAGTAATCAGCCCTTTATAGTTGACGTGTATCATAATTAGCCGTGACATATGTCAGTATAAATGGATCTATGAGCTGTATGACATTAGGTTGCTGCTTTCCAGCTGAACCTACGGAAGAAATGTTATTTCCCAATTTGTTCGTTTACTTAGAAGGTAATAGTGAGAGAAAATGTCAAAGTTAAACAGAGCTGCGTTCAGCTCTGAAGGAAACAAAGCTCAAAAACGTAAGTGTTCCCCACTGTCTTAGAAGCAGAGAAGAGGGAATAGCTAGAGTTAGCTTCATTCAAACACACTCACACACCAGTGGCATTGGCTGCCACATGAAGTGGTCATGACAAGAGATCCTCTGACTTGTGGATCGACCAGGATGTGGGATTGAGCTGCATATCTTAGGATCAACTGAACCATAATCAACCTGAAAGTAAATGTGGAAAATGTGGCACAGTGGTCAGTTGAGGAGGTTCCATGACTTCTCAGTCTTTAGGGTGATGAGGAAATAATTGCAACATATGCATAAGATACAATTATGGCACTTTTCCTCCTCCTCTGCCTAAAAATCATTGTTTGGCGAACTTCTAAGGCACCGTGACATTAGCAGCAAACATATGTCCCCATCCATGGCTTTGCAGTTTGCACTTGGTTCAGAAGTTACCTGAAGTTTGTAAATACTTCGGTTGTAACACTATGTTTCTGATGTTGTAGGCCAATATAATCACAAGAATCAAATATGGGTCACTTGATTAAAATTTCGGCGACCGAAAACGTACTAGTTTCAGTGTAACTCGAAGACATGCTGGATGACTCGACACCGAACTACAAAGATGATCTGGCCACAGGAACATGAGGGGACTCAGAGTCTATCTATCTATCTATCTATCTATCTATCTATCTATCTATCTATCTATCTATCTATCTATCTATCTATCTATCTATCTATCTATCTATCTATCTATCTATCTATCTATCTATCTATCTATCTATCTGGGGGAGACAGGTGAAACACATTAGGGAAGAATCAGGCAATCACGCACTGAAGGAAGGTGGACGGCAACAAGGAGACAAGTGGCCTAAAGCTGAGATGAAACATGTAAGTTATGAAATAAAACAGGAAGTGCTGAAACTGAAAAAGACAATAAAAACTTAACGAGCAAATATTAAGATGGTGCAAACGCCTCGATACGCTAACTTCAGCATTTCTTGTAAAATCTATCATACGAAGTGTTCACAACTGTTCAGGAGGGGAAACAGGAGAGAAGTTAACTCCTGCTCGTGTTTGTTTAGGTAATTGGGAGACTAGTTAAGGAGCAGCACGTAGTCTCTACTGAGGCAGTACATACTGTATGTCACAGGCTTCACTGAGATATATAAGCCAACGACATTAGTAAGAAAGCATCAAAGTACTCTTGCAATACTTGTTTTTTTTCTTCATATTTGTAGAAGAGTGAAAACATGCTCAATTTCCTCATGTTTATGTGTAGCGAACAAAGTGAGACGCTCCAGCTGAAGTTACCAGTAAATAAAAGCTGCAGTGCCTCCAGTGATAAACTTGTGTCTTGTGTTTGCTTCCAAACTGCTGAGTCAGCAAACTAAAAGTAGTAAGAAGAAGATAGTAGCGTCACTATTCACTCTTAAGTAAAGCAGCAATCTGTCCTCTCCTCACCTCTGTTCCAGATTGACAGAACTTCACTACGAGTGTGAAAAGACCCTCAAGTATTAGGATAAGAAGAGTAATCAGCTTTTTTATAGTTCACAGGTTGCATAATTAGCTGTGGTATATGTCACTTTATGTGGCTATATGACAAGGACACGGGTCACTGAGGTTATTCGTGAGTCGGGGGTGTTAGCAGAGACACGTCACCAGTCAAACTCACACTTATGACAGATGGGCGTATGGAAACACCTTGAACTGGAGCATGTAATGAATGAAATGCGAGCGGCTCACATTTTGCCTTCAGCTTTGTTCTGAGGAAATGTGGTTAATCAAACTCTGAGCCGCCGCTGACATTTAGCTTTCCACAACATCTCTCTTCGGGGTGGCGCAGTCGTCATAAATTTGCCTGTCTGCCTGATTTTTATCTCATACATTTTAACTGGCTGCCTACAGGAAGACCACCCTGGGGTGTTGGCGCGCGCCAAACCTTCCCTCCCCCCATTTCTGTCCGTCTCCACCTTATTTTTCCCCGAGTGTGAGGTAATTACCTCCCTATGAATTCACCGACAACCAGATCTGCTGCAGATATGATAAAAATAGCTGACAGGGATTTTGACATAATAGTCACATTGTCTCATGGAGAAAAGGGGTTTCTAATGAATTCCGATGAGGCCCACCTTCGATAATTATCTCCATGTCATTCAGATGAGGCCAGGATAAGACATGTTGTTTGCTAAGGCTGGCAAATGATTGTTGAGCAAAAGCTGACTTTAGGACAACCTTGCTGCGGAGTTTATGATGACTTTGTCTAGACCGAAAACGCGGCTCTGTAAAGATATCCTTGAATGATAATCGAGCCGGGTTCAGCGGTTTGTCCAACATCGTCTTTGTTTGCAGCATGAAAGCAGCTCCTAGTTCAAACAAATCCCCAATTGCGGGGCCTGTAGAGTTTGTAAGCCAGGAGAAAAGGCAAAGATTTATAAGAAAAAGAAGCTGTCGTAATCTTGTGAAATGTTTTTTTTTTTTTTTCTCTCTCTTTGAAGGTGGCTGAAGATGGGAATATTCAGGGTATGATTTGTCAAGAAAATATAGCGGGGGATCCTATGGACGGCTGGGGCAGGGGGTGACTGTGTGCAGAGGGACACATCCCTCTATTTGACGGCATCAACCTTCTTAGAGACGAGAAGGACGGCAGCAAGCATTGAGGCTTTAAAGGACCTGATGCTGCAACAAGAGATGAACCCAGAGTGAGCTAGAAAGCCTCTATAAACTTGACTCGTCCAGGAAGAAAGCAGTTCCTCCAGATTACTGAACCCCCTCAGCCAAGGTCTCGAAGAAATGTTGAGTTTCATTTAATGAACAACATCTTGCCTTTGATCCAGGTCTTGTTTCATTGAAGCCAAAACATTGATCATTTTATCTCCTCCTGTTCATTCTTGATCCGTTTCAAACTCTCACCGTTTTATTCCAGAGTAAACAAGCCTGACTTTCTCCAAAGGTTTTTTATTTGTTGGCTTAGTTTCAAATTCTTTTTTGTTGCACTTTGAAAGAACTTTGTTTTGGATTATCATCATTAAAAGTCCGTCTCTTGGGTCCCTTTCCCACCTTCCCTATCTCGAGGTCGCCGATCAAAGAGAGAGGGGCTCGAGTCGTTTTCCCAGCATGCCGCAATTATAATAGTTATTAACAAAAAATAATCATTAAAAACAAGTGTAGTTAGAGTACAAAATTAACGTTCAGTTAATTAAAACTATTTTTACCTGAATGTTAATGTATTGAAGACAAACATAAATGATAAACTTGTATAGTTGTTTTGAATCCCCTGAGCTTATTCAACATAAATAGATTAACGTACCGTATTTCCGGCACAATAGAGCACACCTGAATATAAGCCGCATTTGAAAAATTGAAAAAGAAAAAGTACATATATATCACATTGAACTATAAGCAGATTGCTTCCTGGGAATTCTACTGAAAAAGAAAATATCCACCTACCAGGTTAAAAAAAAAAAAAAACTTTCTATCCCACATTAACAGGCCCCTGGAGTGTATTAACTGGCCCCTCACTGGAACGTGATCACAGTTAAGGAGTTTCTTGTTGGAGCTTTATGGGGTCACGTCTCCAGCCAAGGTCAGCCAGGCTCTGGATCGCTCCCACAGGTGTGTTTGGCCACATTAATTGTGGTCTGATACCAAACCGAGTTGACCTGTAAAAGTTAAAGTCAGGCTGGGAAGAAGAGCGCCCTGGGTGTTGTGTTGTCCAGGTGGGGGGGGGGGGATAAAATAAAATTGTATCCATCGCTGCGCTGGCTGTTTGGAGTTAAGATGTAGAAAGTTTCTCCTGCATGCACCAGACTGTGAATCTTATGCTTCTGCTTTGTATATTTAATATTTTCTGACCCGGAAATAAAGCAAACCTGCAATTATCTCCTCGGTTTGGAGCCACTAACAGGACCGTGTTCTTGTAGCTGCCTTGGCAGAGCAATAACTGGAGGAGAGAAAAAAAAGAAGCTTTTGTCTGCTGCAGACAGAAATTTGTTTTATTTGGAGGGAAAATAAACACAAGGCGTAATTGACAGGAGATATAGGTACAAGTGCATTTTATTGTATGAGAATAAAACAACGTAGAACATGCGACAGAACAGGTTTTGTGACACAACTCTGAAAGCTAAGTCTGTCCAACAGAAATTATTTGATATTTCAGGCAGGAAAACATTGGCATTTTAACCACATTCAATGAAAAAATTATATGATAACTGGCAGTATTAAACCATTATTGTTATCTTAAAAAAAAAAAAAAATTGAAAGTATGTACTACTCACAAAAAAATTTAGATATTAGCCTTTCAAGTAAAATTTCAGAATTAACCTAAACAGGTGAACTTAATGTGACCTCTGAAACTTCTTTAATGTGCAACTGTTCAGCAGTTTCTGTACAACTTATTGGCAAATTCACAACAGGTATTTTATCCATGATTCCACCAATAAATGTCCTGGTTCAATTAGAAATGGTATTTAAAAAGATCTCCTCTTCGGGCGATTCACATTCTGAACTCATGAGACCAAAATTACACCTGACAGCTGATCAACAGTATCTCGACATCAAAGCTTCAAACTGGATGTTCACAGACGTTAAGTGTCCACTGAGCTCAGAGTGTCCTTAGCAGGTCGAATAGAGACACAAAGAGGCCGGAAGTGGACGTCCATTGGTCAAATTACACATTGATGACTGCTTCAATGTGAACAGTGTCCTGTGGAACCGGATGATGAATGCAACTCAACTCCAGGCACATGTAAGGAAGGTGAGAGGCACCAAGTGTCACATCAGACCATTGGAAACACTTTCCATCACTGTAGACTGTGTCCCAGACCACCTGCCAGGGAACCTGACCATAGCACCAGGCACAGGCGTCATCGTCTTGATACACCAGAGACCAGAGGGCGTCATTGCTGCTCTCTGATGAAAGTCCATTCATGTTAAGCAGCAATGTTGGCCACCAACAATGTTAGAGATGTCAAGGAGAGCGCTACGTATCAACCAGACGAGACTTCAGTGGTGGAGGTGTTACAGTGTGTGCAGGTGTCTCTAGGTCAATACGGAACTGGCCTTCACCTCATGAAAGGTCCAGTGACGAGACCATACTTCATGAGGAACATCATTAATCCATCATTGCACTGGAAAAAATGCCCCTCTCAAAAAAAAAAAAAAATAAATAAAATTAAATATTTCATAGTACTTTGACCTTAAAATAAGTAAAAAAAAAAAAAATCTCCCGATAGAACAAGTTAGAATTGATAAGATTTTTCTTGAAATAAGACATATTTAGAATATGGAGATTGGCAGGAAGAATTTAATTTCAGCTATATTTTACCAGTATTTTCAAGCTTTCTGTGTTGTAATGAGACACAAATGCTAAAAAATATATACTTTTTCTCTCAAAAATTGATTTTTGCTTTGATAATTTTTATCTCAACGTCTTTTCAAGATGAACAATTTCAAGAATGTTCAACTTAAACAAGATATTTAAGATGCATTGTCTTAAAAGAAGTAATTATGTCTTGCAGAAATATCACGTATTAGGCAAATCTATCTTAAATCAAGTGGTATGAGACATTTTGACTAAAAACAAGACAAATACATTTGGTAAGATTTGAGGTTTTTGCAGTGTCTATTCACGAACAACACAGGAGAACAATTCTCCAGCTCGTGGATGCTGCCATCTTTGGGGAATGGCCGCTGGAGACTGGGCTCCCTCAAATGGAGTGACCTGCACCGTCTCCAGATCTGAATCCCATTAAAAAAAAAAAAAACAACCTCTGGGATCAGCTGGGTCACCCTGTAGATGCTCTGCACCATGAAAGGATTTGCATATGCTGCTCAATAGAACGAAACTGATCTTCTATAGAAATCCTGGGAACTTTTTCCAATTTAGAGACTTTGAAAGGTAGAAATGGTGAAATATATGCTTTTCAACCCATTACATCATGTATAAATGGCAGATAGGGGTGTTTTAGAATTGAAATATCTTTATGAACACTCTGGGATGGGGTTTCGATGAATACCTAATAAAAGATGTAATATTAACAGTATAAATATGATAATGAAAAAGAGTCCGTAGCTGTGAGTTACGTCTGTGAGATGGTGTCATGCAGGTATTTCTGTCATTTCATTTTACAGTAAAAACTTCATATTTTATTGGAGCTGTAATCATCTCTCAGCAGGAGGATTTAAAGGCTTTTAGTCTGGTAAAAGTTGGGGCACTTGCGCCCTCATGTATTAGATGTATTTCCTTTGAAGCAATTTTGGGGTTAAACTGAGTTTGAGAGAGAAAAAGGAAGAAAGTTTTCTTGGTCTTTTTCTCCGATTATTAGCAGAAAATCTCATTCTGTTTGATCGTTGATGAAGTCTTTGTGCAATTTGCAACATGGGATTCAGCTCCAAATCCTGATTCATGTGCAGACGTAGACGCAACTAACACAAAAGTTTTAAGAGGGTTTAAGTTCATGGTGTAAATATAGACGGAGATTTGTATTTTACTTAATGTGAGCTTCCTGCTGGACGCTGTCTGAATCTTCTATTTATAACTGTAGTAAATCAATACAATCAGACACATTTAAAGATGAACTTCAAGCTCAAATTAAAATGTTTTTTGTTAATATAAAAACTTTAGGAACATGCATACACTTGCACTCAGTCTCTAATCCAGGGGTGGAAAACATTAGTTCAGGTCACATAAAAGTACATTTCCTCTTGAGTGGGCCAAACTAGTAAATAGTGCCACAAAAACCTTGACCTGGTGCAAAGTATATGAAAATGATGAATATGACTATATTTGCTCAAAACTAAACAGTTACAACCGAAAGTGACTGCAATATCAACAAAGGTCAATTTAAATGAGACCTTCTGGTGTTAAATACTGTAAAGTGAAACGTAGAAAAATAGACTGATGTTTTTAACAGAAAAAAAACAGGAATAAAAACATAAATAATGAATAGATTAAGGAATAAAACAAGAAATGGAGTCAAGCAACTCTATTAATCATAAAGAAATCACCACTAGCTGTAATTTCTACATATTTATATATTTAAAAGATCTGATTTCGTGGACTCTTTCAAGGTTTTTTTTTTTTTTTTTTAATGTATTTAACCAATTTTATCAAACTATAAAAACTGTGCCAACGCCAAATTTTCCCCTTCCTGTTACTTCTAAACTCGGGATACAGCTACACAACATTTTCAAGTGAAAAAACTTTTTTTGTTGCATTTTGGGTGTCTGCTTACAGATCATTGTAAAAAGACATTCTTTTCAAAATGTAGCGTAAACTTTCCTGAAACGAAAAGGCAAAAACTGCTTTTTCACTTGGAACAGTGGTGTGTAAACGTGGCCTTGGACACTTGGAAAAGAGATTCTAGCTTTTCAGAAGCTAAACTTTCCGCTACACTGATAAAATTGGACATTTACCACAGACCTACAAGCCCGTCGGATCACTGCATTATTTGCACTTAGTTTTATTGAGATAATGAAAGTCTTGAACAAATTTGAAGCTTCAAGTGTGAGAGTTGAGGTTTTGCAGCTCCCTCAATGTTAGAGGGCTAAAACTCTGTGATCCCGGGAGCTACGCTGCTGGCGTGGCTTACAAAAAGAGTTTGTCTCCCTCTGGATGAAAAGGAAAAGTAGCACAGATCCCCCACATCCCAAACTTGAAGTGACAGAGTAAGTTCCTGCATTAAGAGGCTGGGCTCCTTGTGTAAAGCAGACATCAGTGACGTGACCTCCCACTCTTCCCCGCCTTGTTTCTGAGAGGTGGGGAGCTGAAGCAGAGACAGCCTGAGGCCAGTAATCCGGTTACATGTCTCTCAGGTGAGGAGGCAGCCCGGATCCGGAGGCCTCGGGACAACAGCGAGCGGTGTTGATGTGACACTCGCCGCCCTGTGGGGTCATTTTCTGTACGGCATAATTAATCTAACGTGTCACGTCGGGCTTGTTAACGCTGCCGCTCCGAGTAAAACAAACGAGCGCCGCCACACAGCGTCCAGTCCAGCACTGTCAACATGGATTCCTCCGAGATGTAATGGATAAAAAAAAAAGGGGGCGGGGGGGGGGTAATGAATAATTTATCACAGTGTATTAATTTCATGGTCTGCTAGCATCCCGGACAATAGCGCATTGTGTAGCGTCCTGGAAGAGGATGAAACAACTCTCCCAGTTTGAAGGAGACTTCATGAGGAGTTTTGGGGAAAGTACGTCCAGCTTACTTGTTCTTGATGGCATTAACAGTGTGACATTAATGTTCATGTTTATTTAACGGCTGGTTAATAAGGACCCTGGCGGCGGTTCGTGTTCCCAATCAAATCCTGATTGCATTGCATTAGTCTAATCAGAACACATCATTGCTCTCGTGGTGATAAGACATTTTAACCTTTACATTTCCTTTAGGGCTGCAGCATGCCTACATTCTGACATGTCAGTCAACAGTCTAAGATGTCTGTCACATCTGATACGATGAAAATTACGAACATTTGGAGGTTGGAAAAGAATTTCAAACCCAGTGAACAAGCTGAATCTTATACTTTATTAGTCCTCTTGAAGAAATTACTTTTTCTGCATTTACCCATCATATTTCTAGGATGTGGTGGCCAGCCACATTAAGGCCTCGTTCACACAGGGCCGGAAAATGTAGGAAAAAGCAACCCAATTCAGATTTTTTGCTCACAAATGACTCATAGCCAATCTGTTTTGTGGCCGTTTGAAAGCATCAATTTAGATTTTTTTCACACCAGACTCCAGATATTTTTGTAAATGAGACTACTTCGTCATTGTTGTGAGACTGACGTCAGGTATAAACGCAGGAGGAAGCTGCTCCGCCAAAATGTTAAAAGCTGTGCTCTCTTTTTCCTAATTCTCCTTCTTCTTTCCCTCGTCATGTTGTCTAGATTTTGTCGGTTCGTATTCAACAACCACTTGAAAATGGATTTACATGGGCTGACCAGCATTGCCAGTGAGTCATATCTGGCAACCCTGGTACTGACCAGCATGCCATGCGTGCTCAGCGTAACTTCACTTCGTGTTCTGCGCATGCGCTCTGGGGTCCGAAAACATCCGGTCCGATCACATTCAAACGTTGGAAATGATCTCTTCAAAAAAATCGGATTGGGAGAATCAAGAGCCGTGCTCAAGGAACCACAGTGGTGAACCGTCTACTGTGGGAATCAAACCTGCAAACTTCTCATCCAAAGTCTGCTTCTCGAGCTTTGAGCTTAAAAGGTAGAAAGTCTGAAGCTTGAAATTAAGCAGATTCACCTAGCTTGGAATGAGATTGATACAGAGTTCTTACATTAGCAGCATTAGCATTAGCCTCTGCAGTGATTGCTTTTTAGAGGGTAGTGTTACTGTGGTCTGAGGACACGTATCCAACAGCGCCAAAACTTCTGAGGATTCATTTTATTGCTTCATTCAGTGGCAGATTATAGATTTTTTATTATTTCATAATACCCTACAAAGATAATTTCTTAATAACTCACCTGCAAATATCCTGATAAAGTAAATTGTTGAGGTCTGAATCTTTGCTAATAAGTTCAAATGGAATCGACACGGAGCAGGCCGTGGTCTTTACTGTGGTGGATAATAGGGATGGATGTGATGTTTGCTTGGTTACGGAGGATGTGTGATGAAGGAGCTGATGTACACAGACTCTGACCTTTAGGTACGAGATGATGAAGGAAGTTTTACATGCTATTGTTTCCTCCAATGCCTCGCTTTACTCGGCACACTCGTTCACACAGAGTTCTTCTTTTAAACCACTTTGAAACATGCAGATACACACACGCGTGCGCACGCACACACACACACACACACACACACACACACACACACACACACACACACACACACGCAGGAATATAATTGAATTCAGAGCAGGAAGTCCCGGAGCCGCGAGCATTCTCCTTTATCTGGCCACCGACTGAGTCAGATCCAAATCTTCTTTCTGTTATCTTTGATTACACCAGTCTAATGTTTATCTTTTGGATGAATAATGGCCGCCAGGGAAGTCTTGAACAATTATAATCTATAGAGGGAAGCACATGTAGATTTCACAGCAGCACATTCATGGCAGCGTGAACACAGAGGAATTTTAAAAATATTCCCGGAAGCCTCACCGTGACTTCACTGTCTCTTCAAACGGCATCTAAAGTTGCCATGTGAGCAAACAGTGTAAAGTACAAGAAAGGGAACAATATCCTTTTGTAGCCCTGACGGAGACTGTTTACAGTTATCTAAATTGTGCTTTTTGGGCTGAACACTTGAGTTTGAATTGTATTACTACCTCTACATCACTTCCACTAAAAGGTGGAAAGGTCCAAAGCACAATTATTGTGTCCCCTTCTCTTGTCGTTATGGCTCGCCACATGTGATCTGATCTCCCAAAACACATATCAATGCCAGGTGTCCCTCGCCAGGTGACCCTCGCTGTAACGCGGTTCACCTTTCATGGCCTCGCTGTTTCAAAAAATTTTTCAGCACAATTTATTTTTTACAGCGTATGAACGCACATTGTTTTCTGCTTCCTGGTTAGCTAAAGGGCCTGTCATGCTTCTCAATGCGGAGTACAGATGGGCAGCAGGTGCGCAGTCGATGGTGTTCATGCTCCAGCGCGTTCCATAACTTAACGATCCATTTGTGGTTGTGGCGTTCTCATCCTTTCCTAAAGTAGTTTATGTTTCACTCCAGGAGTTTTGAACCGTCACTGTCAGAGGAACTGTGAAATACACGTGAGTCACTATTAATAATTTCTTGTATCCAAACTCGTAGGTTGATCATTAAAATTGGATTTATTATTTGTAAAAGCT
Organism: Parablennius parvicornis; assembly: GCA_900302745.1. Lineage (NCBI taxonomy): Eukaryota > Metazoa > Chordata > Actinopteri > Blenniiformes > Blenniidae > Parablennius > Parablennius parvicornis. Next base: position 12,226 of record OMNM01037816.1, on the reverse strand, counting down.
ATCATATTTATTTATAGGAAAACGTTTATAATTTTATATCTCAAACAAATGTTAGAATCTGAAAACAGGTTTTGATCTATGGTTTCCATTCTATGATACAGTACAGTACTTATGTTATAAAATATACGAAGGTTTGAACTTTGAGAGTGTTTAAACAGGAGATAAATGTGAGAAAATGTCAATTCCCGTCTGAGAAAAATGGTATAAAGTGTGTGGTTAAGGGTTTTACAACCTTAGAACATATATTAATAATTGTAAAAAATAAAACTAACTACTTCGCAAATTTCGCCTATTGCGGGTTATCTTTAGAATGTAACCCCGCTATAAACAAGGGACGACCATACATCAGTCAATCATGAGTTTCTGCATACACTGAATACAACCAGAACAGGCCACAACACACACCTACACGTGTACTTAGCATCTGTGACCTAAATGGTTATTTTCCCCTTACGAATATTGTATTTAACTGAGAAACACCTTTGCACAGCTGCTCCGACCTCAGCTGCAGCCGCCATTTAAATAACTCATGATTAATCTCTTGCCATCGTAGAGAAACAAGCTCTGCGCCTCATGGAAAAGCTTTTAATTACGATAATACTTCGTGGCTCTGGTAGAGAATTCTCAACCGCTCCTTGCTGGTCCATTTAACATCGTCATAACTTAATGAAAGATGGATGCTTATATTGAATTTGTGCCTTTTTAGGTTTCATTATACTAATAAATCTCGTGGACGATGAAATAGCACTAAACTGTTTTGGCCGCAGCAACCTTTTTCATTACGAAGCGGCAGAATCATAAAGATGATAAGTAAATGAATACGAGAGCCGCGTCCCGGCCAGAAAGCCACACAGGTGACGCCACACATTGTGGATTCATAAAAGAAAGTGTGGAGAGGTCGAGGTGGTATTCTCCGGCTTCCTCCTGAGGAGGACTTGCATACTTTATAGTGGGAAATCGACGTTTTGGGCCTCCGTGACCTTTCTGCCGATGCGACCATAGCAGTGAATGACAAGTGCATTGATTCGTGCCGTGCGGGCTTTGTTCCTACATTAAAGGTGCTTCCGTGAAAGGAAACAGCCCGACCACAGAGGGTGACAAATGAGATAATACCCACCCGAGCAACCCAGAAAAGGACGTTCGGCTCTTAAGAACTAACCTCTATCCTTTTCGAAGGTAACGACTCAAGTACTAATGGTTACTCGATCAACCGGGGGTCTGGGACCCCCTGTGAGTTTGGTGAAGAATTGACACCATGATGTAATCCAAGACTTTGTCCACCACACAGGGTCAAGATTAGATATGCAGATGTCAAAGAAAACCACAATAAGACATTTTTGAATTTAGAAATGACAATCTGTTTTTCTCTGTTGATGGGTGTTGAAGTGTCCACTTTTGTTTGGCTCCACTAGAATAATAGTAAAGCACAGATTAGAAGGGGGATGAGGGTTGAGGCCTGCTGGCTCCGCTCATTCAAAGACATCATGCTGTAAACAGAGTGGCACAGGATAGATTTTTTTTTTTTTTTTGGACAAGAAATTTGTCCCAATCAACTCTGTTTGCAATGTTAACAGTCCAGGACCAGGTCCAGAGCGATCCTGGCCATGCCATAAAACGTAGATATTTCAGGACTTGTCCGGGAAGGTCTCAAAACAAATATTTCTTGATACTGTCTATTTGTGGTAGTCCAGGACCTCTTGGGATAGATTCATAGCTCAATGACCAATAGGAACAAAGCACAAAGTGACATGACAGCTGTAAACTGACAAGAAATCGAAAACTCACTTAAGATATTCGCAGAAAACAATCTGCAACTTTGTTGTGTTTTAGGTGTCTGTTTACAGAGCAACAGTGCTTGGAGCCACTGAAAATTAAATGTTTTCAAAACGCCTCTGTTGTCTGTACATGTGTGTAGTTTCATTACAATAACACCCAACAGCACCCACTAGTGGCCCTACAGGCAAACTACATAGTTTTCCATATTGTATTTCATTTTGGACATGGTTTTCAAAATGTTGCCAAGTAAAGGCAAAAAACTTCCTGAATGAAAATGAAAAAACGATACATTTTTACTTGAAACAGCGTTGTGGAAATGGGACCAATGGATTCAAGATTTTAAGATAATTGCAATGATGAAGTTTTGATCATAATCACACATTTCAACTTTCTTTAATTTCAGAAATCTTTGAATAAGATAAACACGATTTCATTAACACATTGTACATATGCCACTAAATACTGATTCCACCATCAGGTCAAAATTGGGAGGTCAACAAGGGGAGGGGGGGGGTGGTAATGACTTTTCAGAGGAATCAAGACAAAAAAATGACTAAAGAGACTATAAGATTACAATATCCCATAAATATCCCATTTGAAACGTGTAAATGGAGCCTGGGTGCTTGAATATATACACCAAGCAGAAGGTCATGACAAGATGAAGGTTGAAACACTTTAGGAGTAATCATAGAGGGAGCACACAGTCTCAATACACAAGAGATAAGAGGGGATGATGATATGCCACATATATGCAGTGTAACAGCAGAGAAAGGAATCATTATGAATACATAAAACATGGAGAACAAAACCAGAAAAAGCATGAAAAAAGTACTTGGGTAACAAAGCCACAACTAGGATCAATGAATATAAGACGAGTTACTACAAAACAAAAGAAGGCGAGGATACTCATGAGACATGAACATAAAACACAATTTACTGCACATCATATGCATCAGTGAAGATACATGTTTTGGTTCTACCTGATACTGAGTGGGTCATTATGAAGAATCCTAGTTTGAAGAGGCTTGAATGTTTACATTAGGGGTATTAAACAAGAGGCCCACAAGAGGCTCAAATCTGGCCCAACAAACCAAACACACGGTAAAGAGTTTAAAGAAAACATGGATCTTTTTTAAACTAATTTCTTAAGAGTAGTGGACACAACACAACACTGAGATCCGAGCTGATATATATCGGTGATGTTGTCATGAAAACTAAATTAGCATTTGCCTCTAAGCCATACAGTCAGGTTGAGTTTGCAATATCATGTATAATGTTACAGCTATAAAAGAAGGTTTTTGTACATTTCACTTCACTGCCCCCCCCCCCAAAAAAAGGGTTCTGGACTCAGGGATTGGAACCTCCGACTTACTTTAGAAATATCATATGCAGATTCCAGTGGTAATGAGACTGCCTTTGAGATCACATCCTGAACATTCTGCCTATTTTGATTCGTAAATTCCTTTTAATGGTGAATTTAGGGTGAGAATTAATCATCCTTATCACGGCTCTGTCATGCTGCACCAACTGCGAGCCATTCTCACTTCGAGGATTGGAATATCATTGCCGAGAGGCTCTTATTGTCCCTCTGAAGAGGAAACATTGCCGTAACAGAGGGCATAAATAACCTTGAGCTCTCATTGGCAGCTTGTTACTCAGTCTTCATTAGCAAAAGGGGCCTATACATCACAGCCGGGGAATGATTAGCTCCACATATGAGCTATGGCGTGTGACAGTGAGCAAGGGAAGCAGTGACTCAGAGATGTTGTGGTGCACCTGTTAAATTCTACAAATCATTCCATATAGGACCATAACATGGTCTGGATTTCAGTCTGCATCAGCAGTTGCCGTAAAAAAGCAGTAAAGCTCGTGTCCGCGTCGAGACATATTCGCATCACACTTGTTGCACCGCTTAATGGATGCCCTGAGCTCCACCCTGCCTCAAACGCTTTCTCCAGACCTTGGAAGTAGTTCCCCTGCAATTTTCGACCTTTCGAAAAAGCTTCCCACCTCTGTCTGGCTCCCCTGGGGTTCCTGACAGCACTGCAGCAGCCCTGGGCTTCATCAAAGCCTCTTCTGCAAAATATCTGACACCCGAGCACCTCGCGCAGTATTCTGCAGGGCTGTGCTCCGCTGCAGTGATGCCTGTGGAAATGTCTGCCAGTTTAGCACTGCAGGTAGTAATGGGAGCTCCATTTTGCTTCCCAAATGACCTGCCTTTACTCTGGGGCTTATTTCCTGTATGTCATTCTCCTGGTTCCTGTCAGGGCTAAGCTGGCAGTAATATGACTAACTAACAGCTCCCCATGAGGATCATGGACTGGAATTATAGTCAGGAGTGGACAGAGAGGTGACACCGACTCTTTTTGCCTCTTTAGTGTTGTGAGTGGGACAGGAAGAGCCTCAGGCAGAGTCTTCTTTCCTTTGTATTTTCTCTCACACCTGCATCGCCTCTAACAAACTGTTTTCAAACATTATTTACTTTTTAAGCTCTGGCTTCCTAAGAGGGGTCACTTTACCTGAAAACAAATGTCAATACAGCTGTTATAGAGGTGAAAAGAATCCTGGCTAAATTGAATTTTTGCAGTAATATGCTATAACTCTCATCCGATACTAACATATAATGCTACAAACACATAAAATGTAAAATTATGTAGACAAATTATGAATGTTTTGTGAAAAGACTGAGACCTTAGGGTTCATGATGCAACGTGGGAAATGCCTGACCACTGTTTTACCTTAAAAAGATACACGAATATTAAATAAAGGAAGGGGTTCATCCTAACATCTAACTAAAACCAAAAGAAAGCCACACATAAAATTCCTCCTCTTTACGAGCAAGCAGCTTCACCGTCTAATTTACATGTCAGCAGTCATCGTGTATTCTTCCATTCCCAGTGTGAATGGAGGAATATGTCCACACACAAAATACTGCAGCTCTTAACCAAAACATGACCACAGTTGTAGCAGTTTGACACTTCCATCATGTGGGTTGTTGTAACCAGAGAGCACTGATAAGTATCCCGGCAGCTACACACAGTTTCAGGCTACGTTTACAACAATGTTTCAAGGGAAAATACATTTGTGTTGTGTTTTGTAACAATGGCGAGTACAAGGTCATTTGTACGGAGAGATGACAAAGTTGTGTCTTAAACCATTTCTATGGAGATGGAGTCAGACAGTAATCAAAAAGTTTAATATTCAGTCGCTCCGAGCAGCGATTGTTGTGTAAATGGACACCCAAAACGCAACAGATGTTTTCTTCAAAACAGGGCTATAGAATCAATGCTGTGAACACTTTGATTCACAGTCATAAACACCTCAATGTAAGATTGTCACTTTTTGACATTTTCTCTGCTGTTAACGAAGGAGTGAAGCAACCAATTAACATTTACTCTGTACATTCAGTGGAAGAGTTGCTGCCTTTCATGTAAATAAAATGCACTTAACATATGAAAACACAGCACAATAAAACAATTTCAGTTTGCAAGATAAATTGAGCAGATAAACCCATAGGTCCTATTTCACCAAGGTTCCTTTTCCTGTTTTCTACAAGAGTTTGTAAGAGATTTTTAATCTGTTTGCATCGTACTTTACTGAGGTCATTTATATGGCACTACACCAATATTTGTGTGTGAGTACACCCCTCCTTCGTCCTTCAACTCCGATGCAGCGAATTAAAATCAACAACTTGAAATGTGCAATGACGAATATGAACAAAGGGGCGGACTGTGGAAGCTCAACTTCCTGTATGTTTTTGTCGTGTCTCTGCTATTGTGCACTTGATTCACTCAGTTCAGTTCAGTCTTATTTATATTGCACCAATTGCAGTCTGGTCATCTGAAAGCACTTACCATTCAACTGTAAGGTCATTCCTCTGAGAGCTTTCCTCTCTACACACAGACTATTCCTCCATTGTCTAGGTGCACACTCGTCGTCTATGTAGAAAATATCAATAAATTCTCCAGTTTGAATCTTGCAAGAACGCCATTAGACAGTTTGGTCTTGATCAGCACATAAAGCAAAAGTCATTATTAGTTCATTGAATTCAGAGTTTTCCCAGAGGATCGGAGGGCCTCCGTATTAGAATTGACCCCCTGCAGAGCACTAAAGATCTGGGTTTTTAAGATATTGGGATCTTAATGAGACCGGGAGCTGATGTTTCCACACCGCTACAGTTCACTATGTGCTGCTCTAAAACGAGCAGGGTGAGACAATACGTTTCAATAAGCAGCTCGTTGTGTCTTTCATGTCACCCCAGGGTGTCTTCACCGAGCAGGAATTATGTTCAGGAGAGCAGATCTCAACAGGTAAATAAAAGTGGAATAATGAAAATGTGAATGAAATCTGGGTTTTTCTCTACTTAAGAGCTTCAGAGTTAAAGGTTTGTAATAAACTAGATTGGTATTTAGTGAAGTGTAGCTGGATGTAAAAACCCCACAGAAGTAACATTCCAAGGAAAAGTATGAAGAATTTTGTCAAGAACTGAAGAGATAGAACAGTCATAACATCACATCACACAACATCAGGTTATGTGAAGCTGTGTCACAGAAAAAGCTAGATTGTGACATAACCAGGTAGATCCACAAAGCAGCAACACAACTAATGAGGAAGGAGAACAGCATGTTGGATATCAGAACATATCCGATATCGTGCATCACCAGTGTAAACCAGTGATTCACAACCAGGAGATCCCAACTACCATCGGGGGGTCTGACTACCAAGGGGGGTAATAAAGACTCATGGGGGTTGTGAGAATGTCTGGATAACTTTTTTTCTGTTTTACAAATACATGATTTGTATTTAATTAATTTATGTCACTTAACAACTAACACTTTCAACATCGCTCCGCCGGGCACGTGTCACAGCAAGGAGAGCAGTCATCCCATCAACCCCTCACCCCGTCGCTGAAAGCTCGGATCATGGCCAGCCTCACGAGGGCGGTGTCTGCAGTCGGAGGGTGATGGGTCGGCGGAGGGTGATGGGTCAGCAGCGGCAACTCCGGACGCCGTTCTTGCGGCCACTGCAAATCTGAATATGCGCATGTGTGCATGCACGATCTGCAGAAATACTTGTAGAACATGTTGTACTTGAAGACCAGCTGTCTGCGACCCACCCAGAACTGACACACCAGTTGAGAATCACTGTTCCAGGGGCTAGTAAATATCCCTTCACATCTTATGTTGCGTCGTTTGTTGACAGGTCACTTGACTTCGTAATTCTCACTAACACCCTGACTGATGACCCTCAACACTTTCCTGCAGGTTCGATTTAAAAAGCATATTATCGCGGAAAGAGATGACCATACGTGGATAATGAGTGATCTGAGAGGTGAACTGTCGGCAAGTTTTCGAAATGGGATTATTAGCAGCGGGCACATTAGCATACACAAACACGGAGGCTTATTATAGGGCAGCTGGACCACTTGAAAAAGAGCGAAGCTCGGCCTGACCTCATTAGTGGGCACATATGGGAGGCAGACCTGAGTATCAGTGCAGTTATCAAGTTCCAGTGTGCTGGCCCAGCGTGATCGCCACACTACACTGTAAGGGCTCAATCTAATGAATATGCATCATGAAAAAAAAAAAATAAAAGTATTCTTGCTTGGCTCATCGACTTGGTTTAGTGGATCTGTAATCTGCTGTAATCGCCCGGGGACCCGGGGCTATTTAAGGAATAATGCTTGGATGCAGCGTGTTTGGTAGCTACTCATTTTGACTTGATATACTTTTAACACTTGACCCCGAGGTGGGTTAACAATGTGTTACCTGACTTTGTTGCTCCAGTAGAGGACAGTAAAACTCACTGAAAAATTAAATAAAACAACTAAGACATATAATGCAGTAGGTTTTCATTCGATTGCATTCATTTTGGGATCATGATTTACTTTTCACTTTCAGGGAGTCAGAAATGTGAAAGATAGCTTCTCTGATGTCGTTCCGTACATAATTAGTTACTCAGGGCCTATCCACACGACAATGCTGTTCATGCAACCGCATCGTTTTTTTAGCCGATCAGATGTGGTAATTTAGGAGCCTCAACATATTTTCTCCACCTCTTGACCTATAACCTCGCGACCCTTTTCGCAACGTGACAACAATGGGAGACTACAAGCTTCAGATCATGCTACAGAAGCTATTGATGCTATTTAGTTTAATAAAGCAAGATGTTTGATTTCTCAAATACAAGGGATTTTTTCATGCTCCATGTCTTCTCCAGTTTTGGTGTATTTCTGTGGCACTGAGACAGCGCCACCTGAAGGCCTGGCCTATGTACTGCATCATTTTGAGTCGTGCTCATAGTAACGTGTGGATAGAAACATTTTTTTAACAACGGTGAGAAAAAAGATTGTCTTGGCTCGTGTGGAGCTGCTGTCTCTCTGTCCTGCTCACTGAACCTATTGCCAACTTTAGCATTAGCGTCATCCAAAGTTGTTGTGTTAACGAAAGAACAGCTCTGTTACTCTATCTGGAACTTCAGCTGACATCCGGATTATACAGCATCTTCATCCTGCTAACTGTCGCAACTTCAGCTAAATGAGTGAGTGAATCACTCTGTAGACTGACTCACACAGGGCTGACAGCTCTGCTAATGCTAAGGCTAACAGTAACAGTAAAATTATAGTCATGTAAATGTCATTGCAGGACAAAGAAAGGTTTAACAAACCTGACAAGTTGTTACTTTTAGCGATATACAGAAACTTGTTCTGCTTTTATTTGATTTGTTAATTTCTATTTAAATCTCCACTATTGTGGCTGCCTCAACACGGCTTGATGCCTTGAGAAAAAAAACTAATGTACTCTGTGAGCGCCTGTTTTTGTGTGCCTGTTTAAAGGTTAAGGCCAGCTTGTAAAGCGTCCTGGAGGTATGAAAACAGACGATTTTTCTGTTTACAGCTTATCCCTACAGTCTCTGAATCGCAGAGCATTTTTCACAATAAAAAGCCCCCCGAGCTGAAGATGTTTCAATACGCCACGGCGACCCCCACCGGCTTTTTAACTGATCCTGGAAATATTCTCATAGTCAGGAAATGAGAGCTCATCGACAGAATCTGCTGATTTATGTCAAGTCATTTTGAGAAAATCCATATTGTGTCATTAAAACGCTTGGCCTTTTTCGACTTGTCAGTGCTAATCCGATTCAGGGAATGACTGGTGAGTCAACAACGGGAGGTCTTTACTTTAACCACTTCAGCTGCTTAGCAACAATGAGGAAAAACAAGGGAAGATCACATATTTTACTATTAAATAATAAGAGAAACTACTCATCCTTTAAAACAAAGTCACAAATGAGATGATTTAACACATGCAGTTTGTTACTGAATGTGTTTGTCTTGCTCCAACATGGATGTTTGGGAATTCAATTAAATTTGATTATATAGCACCAAATACAACGCAAGCATGTTACAGCACTTTTACAAAGAAAAAACTCAACAATTCCACCCGGCAGTAGAGGGGATGGAGAGGAGATGGTGGAAAGAAGAAACTCCACTTAAGCAAGAGGAAACCTGGAAAATCAAACTCAGAGGTGGAGATTCTCTATTGTTCTGGTTGGGGTTTGGAGCAAGCCACAAACAAATAAACAAACAAATAGACATAAATCCACTCGTGGGATTCATTGCATTGTGGGAAGTCTCCAAGACTCTGGTGTGGTTTCAGAGCTGGAATAACTTCCTGCTGGAGTGGTGAGGGCGGCGCTGAATTCCAATTTATATTGATCGATTTCTAATTTCTATTAATAATTCATCAAATGTGCACTAGTGTCTTGACCGACAAGAAATTTATGGCAAATATCGCCAGCAGTGATTGTAAAAATGGTCTTTATCGTCCCGACCTTGAGCCGTCAGCGGGCTGGAGAGAGAAAATGGTAGGTGACCTGAGGTTCACCTTCTTCGTCATTTCACTGATGGTTTCTGTCTTTGTGTCACATTCTGGTTATTTATTTATATAATGCTTCATTTGTTTTCATGTGTTTTCATTTTGGGATTGCTTCACAGCTAGAGCAAATGCTCTTGTTTTGTGGCCACAGATAATTGTGCATCACGGCTGTGTTTTTGTCTCGTTTGGCTCATTTACATCACATTGTAGCCATTCTATTGTCATCGTTCGGTTTAAGTTTGGTATTTGGTATCAATTTGATGTCATTTTGTTGCTGTTTTCTAACACAATGTTCATTTTGGTCATTTTGGTTATTACAATGGAAATAATATGTTTCATTTTAGTTTGTTTTAATTTCTCTGGCCTTTCTATATCATCTAAACTTCAATTTCATGTTGTGCTTGAATAATTTTGTTACAGTTATCTGGACGAGCATGTCATTTTTATTTATTCTTTATCACATTTTGGACAATTGTTCCTCTTGCGTCTCACTTTAAGAGTCATTTCCACCTTTTTTAAAATCACAAATTGCTTTTGCTTTGTTTAAAATAAACTAAAATTTCCATTATCATACCTTGGTATACCTTAGCGCATAAACAATATTCAGATTTACGATTTTGGAAGGCAAGTAATTCTTAAATGAGATTGTTTCAGCGTATCCTCAAGGAATGATTATGATCAGCGAACCATCCACTGTACCAATACTTGAGCAAACTTTGAGCAAACAAACCATCTGCTGAAAAGTTCTCTAATAGTCCCTTATGTGTTTACGTTGTGAACCAGACCTCAGTTCACTTCTTTGATCCCGATCAGAGTCCGGAGGAGCTTTCACAAATGCCCAACCTGACTCTTGAGTATCAACTTCCCCATTTCCATGGTCACGAATCCATAGCCTTTTTAAACAATGGTGTTTTGCCCCATCTAAAAATAATTCTCTTTAAAAGCTGTTTCAAAAATTTGCATGCTCTCGAACAATGTTCTTGTCAGAACAAACATCTATAATGCAATCAAAGTTTTCCATTTTCACTTAAAAACAGTTGTGTAGAACAGGGCCTCTTTCATAGGAGATTGCTTGACACCCTGTTGCAGTTGTTTGTGTCTCAAGCTTGATTTTATTAGTTTGCCTTTCTTCTCTGGTATATTTCACACTTTTCATTCACTTTGTTCAGACTTTTCTCTCAGTCTTGAAAGAAAAAAAGAAAACAACATGTAACCAAATTACTTTGACAACTATTGTATTGACGTTTCTCCGGGCCATGGTGATAAAGCGATTTAAAAGCGGTTCCGTAAGCATGTTTTCAGTCCTTCTCCTCATCGGAGGGAAAAGGCAAATACAGCAGGTCATCGAGCTGTTGAACGGACAAAAACGCTGAGTCTGGAAAAAGAAGCAGACCAAGGTTAAGAAAGAAGGAAAACCACAGTAAAAGAGGGAGTCAGCTGCAGCCGATGGGTTTCCAAAACTCCTGCCTGTGATCCCACCGGCGGCCTTAACGAATTGACTGAGACGTCTCACGATTCAGTCCTCGTCCTCGTCCTGCTGCTGTGTTTGCACTCCCAGATAACGCAGCACGCACCCGGGCTGCTAAATCTTCCCTAAATCGGATACTTTGCGGCAAATGGAGACGAAACACCCTTTTCCGGGGGGCTATTATGATGCCTATGATTAGTTATTTTCCATTTCATGTGCCCTGAACTGCGGCGGAAGCGCCGCTTCATTTTCCCTCTCTGATCACCTCATGTGTCTTCTGATGGCGCCCACAGATTATTCACCTCCTCTTTTCCCCGCAGGAGCATCCAAAACTCGGCAGCTCTGAAGTGTCGCCACACGGATGCTGGGAGCTTCTTCCTCACCGTGGTTGTGTGGTTTGTTACCTAAATGTTGGATTCACGGGCAGATCGTGACGTAACAGGGCCAGTGGGCACAGAGGAGTGAAGGTACCCTCCAAACACAGAACCCCCCCCCCACACACACACACACACACACACACACATCACACATTAAGCCATCCCGTTACTTTACACTCCCTGTTTAATGTATTCATCCTAAGTTTTTTTAATTTTTATTTATTTCCAGTCTTTAGTTTCTAATTATTTCCTTTGTGTCACATCTTTTGTTGATTCGGAATGACTTTGTATGTGTTGTTTGGGTGGTTTCATTTTGTTTGAATTTCATATTGTTTGTGTGCTTATGTTACTTATGCAGCTTTTTTGTACAGTTCACTAACACTTTGTTCTCATTCTGTGTTCTCATTAGTTCTAGTTGTATGGTCTTAAGTGCTGCTTTATGTCTTACTTTGATATTTTGGTCACTGGATCTATTTGTTCCCTTTGTCTCACTTTTTTGTGTCTGTGTCTTCATATCTTGAAAGTTTTATTCTCTCCCATTTTGCTCATTTTCAGAGCTGTTTGACTTCCCATCCCTGGTTTTGTCTCAATTTGGTCATTGTGCTTTTAAAATTTTTTATTATGTTTTTTTGAGATTATTTGAATTCACACGCGTTTTTATTCTTTTATTGTTCATTCTATGTATCTATTTATTACATTTTTTTTCATGTTTAGGTCAAATTGAATCA
>OMNM01037815.1:0-24409 GCA_900302745.1 Parablennius parvicornis | reverse complement strand
ATTTTTATTCATTTCTGAGTATTTATTAAATCCGGAAGGGTGATGTGTCCATTCGAAGCTGGCCAAGAGGCACATTGTAATGGCACAACATCAAAAATTCACTGCAGAACAAAAGCAGAAAGGCAATTTCAAAATTAAAATATCAGGAATGTTACAAGAGTATTTCCTTGATGGAATCTTGCATGACCAGTTCAGAAATCCAAAACAGGAACAAGGCTTATAAAACATTACAGGGTCACTGGGTGCACACTCCTCTAAAACTCATTGGGGAATATATTGAAAAATGGTGAGCAATCACTGGGAAAATGTCCAGGAATATTTTCTAGCCTTTTCCAGCTAATCCAGATGAACCCACTTAGGACAAAGCTCATTTGAGGGCTCAAGAGCAAATAATACTTTCCAGGTCTATAACATCTATTCGTCTTTGTTATTGTAATTAAACATACTTTTTTTCCTTCTCTTTGGGAAAAATTCTCATTTTCCCTAACCACACAAGTATCATTAAAGGCCACATAAACATAGTCTGGGGAATTTAGAGGTATTCCACAGGTAGGAGGCATGATTCTGTAGTAGAAATGGTGTATTCTTTTATTCGTGATGTGGAGTGTGAGATTCTTAAAAGGGTGAAAATGCCAATAAAAACCATTGAGCGAAGTGCACCTAAAGCTCTCTTGAAAAGAGGCTCCTGAAAGGATGAGTTTGTCAGACAAAACCTGCAAGAAATCTACTTTGACGGGTTGCGCAAAGCTGAAAATTGACTTTATATAACCTATATGTTAGTGTCATTGATGCAAATTGGGTACACATTAGAAGTAAACTTTGCTGATGAAACTTAAAACCTGTTGGTTTACTTTTGTTTGCTTTTTCGTCTCCAGTCTCTCAAAACACTTATTTAGACACAACAAATTCATGCCACACACCGAAGCCATGTGTCTATGATGACCAACAGCTCCATAGCACAGAACTATTGGCAAGATTTAATTACAGTCGTCTGTATCAGACTTTACTATGCTGAGCCGGGAAGAGAGGCTCGGTCTCTTTCGTCAATCATTCGCCCAAGCCACCTTAAACTCGCTCGCGCGTGCGCGCCCCCGCGAGCGCTGTGAGAGGAGCTGTCGGCAGTGAGATCATGTGAGAGTCCATGCTTGGAGAAAGTAGGTTAGCAGGGTAGACTGAGAGGAAAGCAGGCGGAGAGTCACAGAGAAGAAGAAGAAGGGGGGGTCCGGACACCGCTCCTGCATCGTGGGACCATTTCTGTCAAAAAAAGGAAAGAAAAGTTGAGCCAATCTATTCGCCAGTGCCAGTGCGTCAACAAGATTACGATGTCAGCTAAAGCGACTTTTTCCACTCTTTTCTTTTGCTCGGACTTGATCGTGCGATAAACAAAGAGTTTCGGGTAGTCTTTTTTTTTTCTTTCTTGTTGTTAAGGCAGCGGTTTTGTGAAAGCCGACTTCCACCGGGACGAAGTTATTTACAGAGCCAATTTACTTTGGCTCCACCGCGTCGTTCTCTCCTGTCTTGTCACCTCCAGTGACCACATGTAGTCCAGTCCTTATCGCCCTGCACGACAAAAGGAAACACCAAAATGAGAGGTAGGCTCTTTTTTATTTTACAATGAATGTGTGCATGTTTACATGAACTTGGTAAAGGATCACCGTGCGGTTTTCCGCCAGTCAGAGCAGCAGCCACATGTGTGCGCATTGGGAGTTCAGTGCGCCTGTTTTCCTCTCGGTGCGCAATAATCCCTCATAGCTGCACATACAGAGCCCGATGATTCATGCAAAGCGCCGTAGCAACCATTAAACAGTGGCGTGAGAGGTGCTTTCTAGTATTAAGTAACTGCATGAAGACTGATTTGTTGTGTCTTTTTTTGTTATTTTTTTTTTTTAAATCGTCGTTTAAGTCTTCTTCAAAAATGGCACTAAGCTTTCAATGGCACATGCGTAATTACGCATGATGAGTCCTGGCACTGCTTAATGTGTCTGTTTTTTAATAAATGTACGGTATAGCCCACCTGGTAAACCGGCAAATTTTGCCAAGAGGAACCATGTTAACAGTTATGCAACCAGGAGAGGGAGGGGCGCCAGTGGGGGTTGTTGTTAACCAAAACTACAATTATGTAATCGAGTAGTTATCTGATCTTATCCAGTTGCTTATTCGGTGAAATTGTGAATATTTTGCAGTTTACAAACATTCTCTTATAATCATAATGAATGTATTGGTTTCCTTGTTATTTGCTGATAGATTTAGTATTTATATATTGCTATTAAAAATTTTTTAAATTTTTTTCCCCTAAGATATCCGGGAATAGTTTATGTATATAAAAGGCTTTACATGATGATTTGGAGCAGTGTTGGCGTACTTGGGCTGTTGTTGTGATGTGGTGGCGGTGCCAGCATGGCCGACTGCGTGAGTGTACAGAGGGAGAGGAGCCTGGCTGTTCCACTGACCTAGTTATGTCACCCAACATTATACAGCATTCACAGCGGAGGGAGGGGGAATGGCTGTGGGAAGCGTCGTGCCGCCGGACGTGCAGCACCATGTGAGGTTACATATTAGCAGAGGTAGAGAGCCTTCAACGTGTCTCCACCTGACGCGGGCTGAACTTGAACTTGACCGATAGGGCATCACATTTTCACAATGATTAACTGCTGCTGTGTGCACTCGGTGAATAACCAAAGATAGTCGAGTAGAGATAGTAGAGCCTCAAATTTAAGTCCTGAATTTGCAGATGTGAAATGACATTAATTAAAATTTAAAATAACTATTTATATATTTATAATAACAACAGAACCACATGCAAACATTTACACTCCTGTTTATAGACCACTTTAAATAATTTTACTGTATACTTACCATTAATTCTCACTAGTAAATTAACAAAATTTTAATGCAATTCTGAATAAATATTTTGACTTTTTGTTGTTAAGTAGATAATGTTCTTTTTTTTAGAGAGGAAACAATGATTTTTCAAGTCTTAACTGGTGGAGGGAAGAGGCGAACAGGAGGGAGGGAAGGAGGAAGAAGCATAAGGGCCCCTGGTGGAGGGAGGTTCCCCTTTTAGCAGGATATCCATATGTAAACAAATGGCGGCCCTTACTTAGCTTTGCTGCATTGAAAATGTAGGTTAGTCACACAATCTGTTGCTCCGTGATTGAAAAAGCATGTCAGCAGTTTTTATCTCAGATTGAGCGTGCTTGCACTTGTTTGCACCCACAATCATTTTTAGTCATTCTAACAGTTTTGGCATGGAGACAAACTTTTTTCTTTTTCTTTTTCTTTTTTTTTTTCAAGCTCTTGATACAATGTCTGATTATCTGACACTTCCTTTGGTTGTGCTGCTGATAGCAGAGTGCACTTCTACATGTAGACACAGAGAAAGATCTCATGACTCTTGTCACACTCTGACAACACATGTAGGAGGCCTATGAAATTCTTGGCTCTGTTATAATCGACCCTCTTTGGGCCTCAGCTGGGCCTCCAGTGGTATTTACATCTTTTAAAATAGAGCTCACTGCACCAGCAGCCATACAGTTGGACTTGAGTACCGAGAACTGCTGAGTTCTATTGTTCTATCAAGGCATTTGATATTGAGAGTTTAAAAAATTAATAAATAAATAAATTACCGGCTGTATATTACAGATGTAGTCCTGCTCGGTGCCATAAGAGGTAGCTTTCCGCCTGCATTTGTGCCCAGGGTGCAAAATTAAGCATGATTCTGGTTTCATATTGAATCGTAATAATGTATTTTTCTCAGCCCAGACCTCATGTAAAAGAATTTAATAACCTTCCATGATTTGCTTACCTGTGGCATGATTTCACAAAGCAAAGCCCGACACAGCCAACCACAATAGGTTATTATGGTACAGTTTTGTGTTACACTGTAAGACTACACCTCACACTGTACAGCATTACACAACAAGCACTTCACTGTTGGAAAAACGTCCGAAGCTCAAGCCCATGACCCCTTCTTCCTGCTGAGTGTGGTGTCTCATTTTTTAAAATTTTGAGTAGGTAGAGAAAAAAAAAAAACTGGCTTCTGTACAGTTTGTCACTGGAGGGCAATAAGCATTGCTTATGTTAATGTGGCCTTCATAATAAGTATGCAAGAACAAAGTCTGCTCATTTTGAAACAGGCTTTAAGAGTGTGAAGTATGTTAGAGCCTATATGGGTCTACATGATGCACAGTATATAGTGGTTCATGTATAGGGTTTCTTTTCTTTTTTTATGTGTTATGCAATGGCACACTGACACGCTAACTGTTTGGCACACTAGTCAGGGGACTCCAGTTTAAGAATTACTGGCTGTCGTTCTTAAAAAGAGACAGATAAGTGAACGGTTGGAGGCACAAAGTCAGTGATTTTTCTCTGCCTCTCCCTACCCCACCCTTGCTGAATTATCCTTTGTAGAGATAACAATGGCAAACATTTGGCTGGCTGATAAACACTCAGAGGCCAACATGTTAGCCTTAACCGTTAAAGTGTGCATTCCCAGTTTATTTTGTGAAAGATTTAATGTGTGCTATAGATAATGACGCTTTCCTGTAGAACTCAAACACCTGCCTCACTCAAACATCCTTCTTTGCTTGCAACTTCTCATTTATTGCATTTTACTGTACTGGGTTCGGTTAATGTGTCATTGGATGATAAATGTAGTGCTGCGTGTATGACTTGTGCATTATGTTCGCAAAAAGCAGATTTGGTTTCTCAAGAAAACAATTTCCAGATTAGTGTGTCAGGATGGCCTAACAATGATATTAAGCCTTGATCAAGGTTTTATTGTCAGTGTGGCAACTGTTCCTGTGTGTCTACCTGCACAGATAGGTGGCTGAACTTTCATTGGCACATCTGAAGAGATTGATTAAATCAATTAGTACCTAAAGTCAATTTGGAGACCGATAAAAGCCGAAGCTATATTGATCCCAGTGTCTCAATAGTGTTTATATGGACTTGCTTTATATGATGACAAAAACAATACAGTTTTAGTGTTGGACAGCTCAAACGATTTTAAATGTAAGTTTATAAGCCAAATAAAAATGATCAAAGAGTACCTACTGGTTCTAAAGATGTATTTTGTTCATGTATATTTTCTGTAGTTTGCTGAAATCTTTGGAATTTGATTACAGTTGATTTAGCATTTCATTGACAAGACAGCAATTAAACAAAGGGCTGTTTATCTGTCAGTGTGACTGTTTGTGCCGAGGCGTCTGCCGAGGGTCACAGACGAAGGCTGGACAAGACTGAGAAAGTGTGTTATGTGTGGTTGTACAACAGGGGTGGATGGCTGGGCATCTGTGTAATTCTGGCTCTCAGCACAGGACAAGAATAGCATTGGCTGCAGGAGAAGCTCAGTGTCAAAGATCGGGCAGAAAGGTGGGGGCCAAAAAGCTGGCATTCAAGTTCAAAGTGGGCATTCATTCGGTGGATGGTAGCCAGATACAGCGTGGGTCATTACCGACATACTGGATGTGATTTTTATAATAATAAAACAGCACAGGGAGGCTTCAATTAGTCTGCACAGAAATAGACTCGTGGGAAATCAGTGAGGTTCTGTGTTGCGTGTTAGATGAATTAATACATGCAAGGCATATTATTGTTTCCATCTTGCTTAATTTGACTGTTATGTAACATTGCTGGTTTTGCCCATGCAAGCTCGAGGCTTTTAGGGAAACTTTGCATAGGGAAAACCTAAGTATTGCGCCGCTCCACCTTAAAACTGGTCTGCAGAGAGCAGGGATAGCGCCTGGCTCCCTCCTCCCTCTCCCCCTGCAGTGGGAAAGTGTGTCAGTAGGACAGAATGTCCACATGGGCTGACAGGCTACAGCAGCCGAGTGACGGATGACTCAGCCAATACCAAGAAGGCTGCGAATGCTATCAGCCAGTGGGAAAGGGAGACTCTGAAGAGGGTGGGGTGTCGGCGTTGCTAGAGTGAGCCTGTGCTGAATGAGTGTTGTGAGGAATGCTCACAGACAAGAGTTATATAATCGAGCAAGAAGGGAGGGGTGGAGGGGAACCTGAGAGAAAGAGAGGAAGGGAGGGAGGGAGAAGGAGGAGGAGGAGGGAGATATTTTTCCATTGCATGTCTGCAGCTGCCATGATCAGTTGGAGTATTTTAGTCAACGGTTTTAGAAGAGAGACAGTCCACTGTGTTATTAGACAGAAAAAGAAGTGGAAAGTTGTGGTTTCCAGTACCTAAGCGTGCAACAATTCCTTTTCAATCCTTAAGTGCTTTTCCATACTGCATCTGCTGGTACAAATAAGAGTTAGTTTTTTTTTTTTAAATCAGGACTGCATTGACAGAAATCCTGTATGTTGGCTTAATGGCTACAAGATGGGTTTGTGACGGAGGGTTGGCGTTTGATTTTCGCTGCTTTGAGGTCACTACGGTGGGTCCGTGAGCAAAGCCCCATAATCCTAGAAAGCTCTCTCCCTGCGCTGTACATCGGCTGCCCACTGCTCCTGAAGATGGAGTAAATGCAGAGAACAAATTTGTTGTACTGCCGTGTGTGTCACAATGACTCGTATTCTTCAAGTATCTTATGATAAAGTTGTTTTTTTGTTTTTAGCTTGACCAAGAAAGAAGGAGCCTTTGTGTACATGTCATGTGACTCCCTATCTGTTTGTGTACTCTGTTCCTCAGTGGGGGCCACCTTCAGGGTGCATACTAACACAGTTTATGGCGAGTTTGCTTCCCTTGTACTGTGTGTACTCTATGTAGTCTACAGCAGTTGAAACAAGTAAAGAGAAGCTAATAAGTTTAGGATACATTGTAAAAACCATTTACACCATTTAATGGACATATTACAGGAGATGTATATTGTCTTATGTCGTGACACTCTGTTGTTGTTTATAGCATGTTTTCATTATCTCTTAATAAAATAATAAATACAAAGAAAATCCAACAGTCTCCAAAGGCTTATTGGCATTCACAGCAACTAAAAGGTTATTTCTTGCCAGCATTACGCTGAAATGAGTACCCCAACTTCAAAATAAGACATTTCTAAAGCAGAAGGTCTGAACTTAGGAGAGGAGGTTGATAAGTATGTCTCAACATCGTGACCGAAAATGGATTGCCAAGGCTTCTTGGATAAGACAGCCAGTGCTCAATAGTGAAGACCTTCTCAATCAAAAAGAAATTGCAAGCCTCAAAGCTACATTTTGTATTAGCAGAAGCAGGAGATGACCTTCTAATGGAGCAGAGAGTACACACAGTTATAGCAGATGTACTGTGACAAGATAAAAGCATGTGCAGGACCTTTGCCTGATCTGCAGAAGATACAAAGGACCCGATTTCTTCTGAGGTTAATAGCTGCATGATAGCACAACAAAGTGGCCAGCAAAACAGTGTCAAAGAGAGAGGGACAAACGCTTCACCTGAATAGCAGCTGGTTTGTGTAACAGTGATGGAAAAACTTTCAAGGTTTAATTGTAACAAGCTGAAATAGCTTGGACAAAAAATAATTTCAGTTTTTGTGGCACACAGGAAGTTCCCCTTTGCTCAAAATCAAATAAACAAGAGATGACAAAAGGGAAATTAAATGTTGTTGTTGTGTTTTTATGCCCTTGGAAAAAGCCCAACAGGTTTAGGGGCTTCAAAGACATGAAAAATACAAATAATTACACTTGAGGAGTGCAGGGACCACTTGGAGGATTCAAAATGCAAATCAAGAAAAGGTTCAAAACAAAATTGCTGTTTGGACCCTAGATGTCTCACAGATATTTAATATTGTGAAACGCTTTTGTAAACAAGGATATGGCTAAATTAACAATTCCCACTGCTGTGTTTGTACTTGGATATTAAACATTTGAGCATCTTTGCCAGCAGAACATAATATGGTTGAATGTTGTCAGCTTCACTGTCTAATCAGAAGTGTCATCATCAGCTATCAGTTTTTTCAATCCTCTTTTTATTATCTGTTTGGTTCTGCAGCCCAAATCGAGGTCATCCCTTGTAAGATCTGTGGGGACAAGTCCTCAGGAATCCACTATGGAGTCATCACCTGCGAAGGCTGCAAGGTGAGCAGGAAGAGAGAGAGCGAAGCGGGTTACCAAAAGTCAACTGCAATCACTGCCTCTGAAGTTTCTGCATTATTCACAGTGTATGTATGTGTGTGTTTGTGTGTCTAGGGCTTCTTCCGCCGCAGCCAGCAGAACAACGCCATGTACTCTTGTTCCCGTCAGAGGAACTGCCTGATCGACCGCACTAACCGTAACCGCTGCCAGCACTGCCGCCTGCAGAAGTGTCTGGCTTTGGGCATGAGCCGAGATGGTGAGCTCAAGCAGAACAGGCCTCTTGACAAACGTCCCTCTTCGTGACACTCATTAGTCAAGTTTGACTTTACATAAAGGTCAGGCTGTGCATGCCTTTAATTTAAAGCTGATGCCAGGTGAATTTCAATCCCGGCCGACACAGTAATGCTCCACATTAAGTGCTGTAAAAGGGTTTTACACTTCTTCCAAAAACAAACGGAGTATATAACCTGATAAAATGATGAACTG
The DNA here is from genome assembly GCA_900302745.1 of Parablennius parvicornis. NCBI lineage: Eukaryota > Metazoa > Chordata > Actinopteri > Blenniiformes > Blenniidae > Parablennius > Parablennius parvicornis. The sequence goes on along the minus strand of OMNM01037815.1, from coordinate 15,910 downwards.
CCTTCATGCAATCCTTATATAGAGACTAGAAAATACAGTACTCATGAACAAGGTGCAAGAGGGATTCTACGTGAGCTAGATATATTTTAGAGCTGGAGTTATCAAAGAAGTTCAACACACAGATGCTGGCAATAGAAAAAAATGCAATATGCAAGAGCTATCTCTGAGCTAAAAAAAGAAAAGTGTTTTAAAGTGAAAAACACTTTATTTTCTCCTTGCAGCGGTAAAATTTGGACGTATGTCCAAGAAGCAGCGTGACAGCCTTTATGCTGAAGTTCAAAAGCACCAGAAGTCCCAAGAGTGCATCGGGTCCGGAGGCGGGGGCTCTACCACTCTGTCTTTACCCAGAGAGGATGGAGTCTGTGGAGGAGGCGCAGAGGATGGAGAAGAGGGACTGAGCAGGTCCTACAGCAGCGGGGGCTCCAGTTCCACTCTGAGTGACCTGGACGACATTGCGGCGTTGCCCGACTTGTTCGACCTGCCACTGACCCCCGAGGAAGCCAGCGAGTACTGCAGCCTGGAGCTGCTCGGAGGTGGAGGAGCCAGCACGGGGAACACCTCCAACTCGTCGTCCTCTTCTTCCTCATCTTCATCCCTGTCCAATCAGAATTCACCACAGCAGACCATGCTAGACGTGGCAGACACTAACGGCATCCAGCTACTGCATACACACTCTCACACACTGCTGGGACACACACACTCACTGCTGGACCATCTGCCTGACGACTGCTCAATAACAGACCTTGGTGAGTAGTGAACATGAAGGAAGTGTTTGATGTTAATTTCCTGCTGGAAGCCTCTTTGTGCAATGTTAAGACTTTTTCCGGCTGCTCCATATTACCGCAAAGGTTTCGGAGCAACAACAAGTCACTCCTCACAGCTGGATGCAGCATGGGAGTAGTTTAGATGATGCATTTGTCCCATGAGCAAGGAGATGCTTTGTCATCTGCAGAAACACAGCTGGACGAGGTGAAATTGTGCTGTAACCACTCCGACATGGGGAAGCAGACCAATTTAACAAAAAAAAAAAAAAATCATGCCTCCCTGGGGGAAATTGCTCACTTATTCACCCAAACATGTTCACAGTCCTTCTAATTAAGTGATGCAAAGGAGGTTCAATGTTAAATCATAACTACTTCTTGAACTTGAACTTGATTTCAATGAGAAAACATTTCTGTTCAGAATTTTAAATCAGACCTCTATTTGAGGATTGACTGTGTATATTGTTTTTGTGGTGATTACTATGAAATTGTCTAAAGGGCTGAAAAAAAATATGTGCAATCGGGACAGATATTTAAAAAAATGACCAAAGTGATTCAATATGAACAATAGATGAAGGCCAAGGAAACGTCATAAACAGTTCAGAAGCAAAATAATCAAAGTGATACACTGGCAGAGACAAGAGAAAAACAGGACAAGGATGAGATTTTATGGGAAAAAGCTACAGATAAGAAGCCATATGAAACAGACAGAGGATTTATAGCAGTATGAAAATGGCTATTTAAAAGGAGAGCAAACACAACGCTACAGTGGCATTTCGCAATAGTATCTACAGACAGTGAGGGAGATGCATTCCTATTTTATATTACCAATAAACTACACAAATATGTGAATAAGGCTCTGGGGACTTTTAACGTACGTCTTGAGTAAATACTGTGACAGATTTAAATTAAATACGGGGAGGGTTTCAAAAATGATTACATCGGTTGAGGTAAGGTGGAAAAACAGGCTATTAGCACTTTAGCTTTTCAGGGACATTCCTGGTAAACATACTGACGGCACAGTGCAAAGCATCCGGTAATATAAGGTTGCCCCTCTGTGATCTGTGGACGTATAAACAGCACCACTGATGGGCTTTAACTCTGCCACACTGTCTCTGTTTTCAAAACAAACAAAAAAACAGCAAATAGAAATAAGCAGAGTGAGACAATGCTGATGTTTAGGTTTTTTTTGTTGTTTTTACAGAACACATTACTCAGAGTATTGTAAAGTCACACTTGGAGACGTGTCAGTACAGTGCGGAAGAGATGAAGAGATTCACCTGGACACAGTACTCACCCGAGGAAACACGGGCTTTCCAGAACAAGGTACACAAGTATTTTTAATTAACTCAATTGTCAGTAATCCCTAAGAAGAGCTTAACAAACATGGATTTATTTACTTATTTATAATTCATTCATTCATAACATAGTCAGTGTAACAGATCTCTACAGCCTCATAGTAAGCTGCACTCATTATTTCATTGTTACAACAGCCATGGCAACTGTGAGCTACTTACTTCAATTTTAATTTTAGCAATATTGCAGTGGACCGCTCCTCGTGTAATTTCGTTTTAACTATTGCTTTTGTTTAGCTGCTTATTTCCCTATGATGTTATGCAGTCACATACGGTACATTGCGATTGAATTCCTAAGTCGTACTAATATTCAAATACTTCTACAGCTCATTATCAGTCCAGTTATGTCGTTAGGTGTGGCTCTTTATTTTGATTTTATGTGTTTATATTTGATTAGTCATACAAATGAAGTAGGCCAATATGTTCTTCTTGTGAAACTGATATCGTGCAAGGTATTGTTGTATCATGTGAAATTATTCGACCGAAACTGACGTCCCGTTCTGTGACCCCTTTTTTCAGCCTGCCGAGTGGATGTGGCAGCAGTGTGCGCATCACATCACCAACGCCATTCAGTACGTGGTGGAGTTTGCCAAACGTATCGCAGGCTTTATGGACCTGTGCCAGAATGATCAGATCATATTGTTGAAAGCAGGTCAGTGCACAGTCCAAAATGTCCCAAAAAAAAAAAAATGCTTTCCAAGATTTTGAATTCTGCCAAAAATGCTTTTGAGGTGAAAACTTGCTGACGTTAGCTCCTGCCCTTGTGCTTCTGTCTCCAACCTTCTACCTTTTGTTTTGTTTTGTTTTGTTTTTTTAATCATCTGTTGTTTTGAATAAATGACACACATCTGGTTTGAACAATTGGGAAAATAACATGCTTCTTGAAACAAAATTATCCATCTATTTATTATATGCTGAACACACATATTTTATAATTATGACATAAAATGCATGTATTTGAAAATGCGTTTACATTCTGTAAATGTTGTGAACCTGTCATTTTCAAAAATGTGTTGTGCACCAATCCGGATCAAAATTATTTACATTTTGTGTATGTTGTGTGAATGTTGGAGTATCTTGGACCTTTCCTGTCCTCCCCTCCGCACTCCCCCCATCCCTCCTCTTTCTCCATCTGTGGACGTCTCCATGTCTTTTCCTTTGTCGCTACGTTTTTAGGATGTCTGGAGGTCCTACTTATTCGCATGTGCCGAGCTTTCAACAGCAACAACAGCACCATCTTCTTCAATGGAAAGTTTGCACCGGCTCAGTTCTTCAAAGCACTCGGTGAGGACTAAATGAAATGATCGAAAAGCCTCTACACTCAAGCGTTTTCATTTGTATACTATGTGTGAGCCCGATAAATTGAAGCCTCTTTAATGTTATTAATGCATTTTAAATTGCCACATTAATTAATGCACTATACATTGTGTATATATTTGAAATGAATTATGCTTTAAATGAAATGTTGACAGTTGCTTAATTATTGATCTTCTCGGTCTGTGGCTGTTCTTTCACAAAAGAAACAGCCACAAAGAGAAGTCATTGAAAGCCTCCGGCTGGATGGCACTTTCCAATTTCAGCCTCTTTTTGCTTTTTTAGTATTCACTAATGATACAACAATGCACTCTAATGGAAAACCTAAAGACAATTAAACGCAGCAGTAAACAGCATGCTAACCCCATTTAAGGGTTAGCATTCCCCAAGGTTCCCAATTTCAAAAGATGTATTATGTCAGTCACTGCAGTTGCAGTTTTCTGTTTTATTTGTTTGACATGTGGATAATTTGACTGCTGAGGGTCAGACAAACAGCAGTGATTTAATTTACAGTGATGGATAATGCAGTTTTCATTACAGGTACAAACAGAGTCTGTGCTTTTATAACATCAGTCCACCCTGGCGTGTCTTTCTTAAGTGAATTATTTAGACATTTTTATCAAAGCTTTATTCTCTGCAATGAATTTACCAAATGCTATGTGTTTGTTTAGGTTGTGATGACCTGGTTAGTGCAGTGTGTGACCTGGGAAAAGCACTGTGCCGTCTCCAGCTGTCTGATGAGGAGATAGCCTTGTTTAGTGCTGCCGTCCTTCTATCGCCTGGTGATTATTTTACTTCTTTGTCTCTTTTCTCTCTCACACAGACTATTGCATACATATTAGAAATGACATAGTCTGCTGCAGACATTGCACATGTTGGTTTTCAATTATCTCCTGAGGATTATTTCACTAGCTTTACATTATTGCATTTTGTATCAGTCAGTTTGCTTCAGTTATTTGTATTTTTGATAATGCATGCTCATCTGCATTTCTAAAAAGTAAATATCCTTTCTAAAATGTAGACTGATTCTACACATTGTCCTCAGTCACCTGCTGCTTCACTTGGTACATTTACACAATCAACTATGATGTACAGTAGCTCTGCCATACCTGCATCATAACTAATCAAATAAAGATGAAAATGTTATAACCTAAAAATTAACATGTAAGTTAAGTTCATATGATAGTTGATATGGCTGAGCTGTTAAGGTGTAACAACCTGGGGAACCTTCATACTGAGAAGAAAATATCTATTCCTGCAGATCGACCCTGGCTCACAGAAGGCCAAAAGGTCCAGAAACTCCAGGAGAAAGTCTACCTAGCCCTGCAGCACAGTCTGCATAAGAATGGCGATTCTGATGAGAAACTGGACAAGGTAAACGCCAGCGATCACAACGCTTTAGTTTACACAAATGCGTACACGTTCACATATTCACCTCTGCTTGCCTTCTGTCCCCACAGATGGTGTCCAAGCTGCCCATAATGAAGTCCATCTGTAACCTCCACATTGACAAACTGGAGTTTTTCCGTTTGGTCCACCCTGAGACCGCCTACAGTTTCCCACCGCTGTACCGGGAGGTGTTTGGCAGCGAGATGTCTCTGCCGGACTCCACTAACAGCTAGATGGACAAGAGAAGATAGATGGAGAGAGTATATTAGGAGGTAGGGAAGCAAAAAGGAGAGACAGAGAAGGATAGAAATGTTGAAGCGTAACAACCAGCAGTTATGAGACAATCCAGGACTTTAAATACTCCGTCTCCCATGATCCCAAAGTAGTCCTCCACTTTCCCAGCAGGCAAAAGCACCTTACACTACAGACCGCACATGCTCATGGTCCTTTGCATATTGTAGCATTAACAACAAGCGTATGGGCCTCCAAATAATATCACAGCAGCCCGCTTAGCATGTAACAGCTCAAAGCTCTAACACTTGTTAATTATCTGATCCTCTTTGGATCACCCAACCAGTTTATGAATGTACCTCATACAAAGCACCAGTGCACAAGCAAGAACCCAACAACAGTGAATGTACAACCCTGCCACTCGTAGACACCTAGAATTAAAATGAAGTAGTGTGGATCAGCAGGTCCCACTATTACTACGCCGTTTAGTCAATATTTCTCTCTGCATTCATGCTACCATGTCATGCTATGATGCGCATGTGTGTTCATTCAGATTCTATCCTTGTACTGACCATCACCTCGGGACCAAGATCATGAGTCAGGGTATTTTCTGATATATATTAAAAAAAGAAAGAAAATAATATGACACACGGTATAGACTAAATTTATCTGTTTGGTTAAAAAAAAAAAAGAAAAAAAAAAAAAGATGAAAAAAACAGTTCCACAGACATTTAGACAGTGTTCGGTGCTGCCTTTTTTTGTAGGCTCTTGTAATGCAATGAAAAACCTCAGTCCCACACACCCCTTTCCTTGTAAATGCCACTTAGAGACAGGACAAGATGAAATTATCTTTAATTTATATACACATTTATAAACAAATATTTTAAATAAGAATGTACATAGATGACTATATAAGTATATGGTGAGAGAGTTGGAATGTGTGAGTTCACTTCAGAGCGAAACGAAGCGAAAGGTGGTTGATGAGACGTAAGACAAGAGACAAAAGATGGATACTTGAGGAAAGCTCATGTTTGGACTACATTTTTTTGTTTAGTTTTTTTGTTTTTTTTTGTTTTTGTGGACGATTCTTTCTCTCTGGACAGTACTCTCAGGTTTCTGTGGCAACAACCCCATCTTGCCCCGACAGCAATGGCAACGGCCATGCGACGCAACTGATGGGGTGGACGCTTGTTGCAGATGTGACACAGCAGGGGAGGCAGTGTACTCCAACAAAGGCAAAAAAAAAAAAAAAAAAAAAGACAAGGAGAAAAAAAATACTTTGCCTTGCATTTAAACTGTCAGATTTCAGTCTGCGCTGTTGCTGCTCTCCCCTGCCTAAAGACACAAGAGGACAAAAAGGACACTAAAGAAAAGAGAAAGCAAGGCAGATGATCGCTTTGAGGACTGTATGATGAGTGGGGACTCTGCGTCTTCACACTTGTTTCTAACCAGCAGCCAGTACAATAGTTGTACCATAGCAGTCTTTCTTTCACTCATCTTATGTTCAGTTGGAAAAATGCCGGGATGACGATGGTCCATAATATGTATCATAAACCCTTTTTGCTGGTTGGGGCAACTGTATTATTTTGTACATTTGCTGTTCTCTCTCCTTTAGTCCCAAACCCAACACATGTCCAAAAATCAAGCACTTATACTTTCCTCTTTCTCACTGGACACTAGTCTAAGGCCAGACAGAGCTACCAGCTGCCCCCCTGAGTTGGGCTTTAATGCCAGTAAGACTTCAAGCCAATCTGTTTCACTGTGTTCATTTCATATCTGTCAGACAAAGTCATTCATAACTGTTTACATTTTCCGTGTGCATACACAACAGTTTGTGAACGATGGAATGATGGTGATGATAAATGTCTTACTTGGGGTGCTGTGAAGTTCTCGAGCAGAGTCTGAGGACCTGCTGCCTGCTGCTCAGGGAGCTAGCTGTGATCTCCTGTCCCTTTATTACCGGTGTCGTCTTTTAGCCTTGTACTCCTCACACTTTTGCACCTAAGATGAGACCCATAACCATAATCACTGTGGAAGTAAGTTCTATTTTTGTGAATGTTACTCACAAAGTGTCAAACCCCTTCCCGTTTGTCCTAATATTGTAACAATAAATTTTAAGATTCATAGGAGTTAAAAGAAGATCAGTTAGACAAAGATGAATTTCATTATTGGGGTTTAATGTTTCTTTTGCTGTGATTTTCATTTATTTCTCAGTCTTTTATCCACTTTTTTTTTCTTTTACGTGTCTCCACTTTTTGTCTTGTAAAGTCAGTGATCTATTTTTTTTAATTGAGAAAGATTAGGACAAGTACAAACAGAAATAGTTTGTCTCCCTTCTCTTTCCCTGTATGACAAAATGTACAAGAGGTATATTACTAGTCCAAGAGTAACTGAGTCACACACAGCTCGATATATATTGTCCAATGGGATACATTATATGTGGTTTTAAGAATGTAATAAATGGTTTCCTTTTCTTTTGAAATGGTGAATTGCGTCTTACTTGAATTCATTTTATTTTTGTGTTGATTTTCAGTGATTTTTAAACCTTTATTTAATATGCAGGCTGCATGGTGGGTAGACAGTTACACGTTATGCCTGAGTGTGTGGGTTTTCTATTGTTCCTCGATGAGGATTATTTGGTGACTCTAAAATTGTTTGCATTTGTGGATATGTGTGTTCGACATTGTGTGTTTGTCCTGTGTTGGACGAGTGACCTGTCCTGGGTGCACCCTACCTTCACACATAATCAGCTCAGAGATTACACTTCTTCAAAATAAAATAGTGTGTTATTCGTGGCAACAATGCCAACACCATCACAACTTCTTCTTTATGTTATATGAACTGTCTTTCATTATTGTCTATGAACATTAACAATAGGATTACTAATTGACAAAGAAAAAAAGAAGTTATTTATCAGTCAAACAGACTTCTGTTGTGATTTCCCCTATTGTGTCAGAGTATGTGTGTGAATGAAGGACAGTGACACTGTGAGGATGCATGGAGTGAAAGTAGCAAAGTATTAGGTATTTGAGGTTGAAGGTGCAGAACATTGGACGGTGTTAAAACAACATGAAGGAGAAATCTGTGAAAGAAGGATTCCAGTGACTGAAAGTTAAAATCCACAAGATGTAGGGAAAAGTGAGTTGAAGGTGGAGAAGAAGGTCAGTGAGGAGGTTCATGGATGAATGTTGGCGTGAGGAGGGAGGAAATAGAGAGACAGTAGGGACCTGAAGATGATCTGCGATGGCAACAATTAATGAGAAAATGCTAAAAGATGACAAAAAGATCTACAAGTGAACCCTGAGAATATCATTCATGCAAGTAACCCAAATTAAATTTGCTCATAGTTTATGAATCGACTGGGAAAAATTTTTTTTCCACAATTTCTAGGATGGAGTGTTTTGACTTTTGATCTGTTTGATAAAACTTACCAAGCAAGCTTCTTGCTCCTTTGGAAATATACATAGAATATTATTACATGAGGTGCTTAGAGGAGAGTAAAATAAACAAAAGTAAAATATGATGCACATACAAATAATTCATATATACACCAACAAACTAGGTATCATTGACTTTTATCAACATTTTAAAGTTAATATCTCATCCAGACGTGTACATGAGTCCAACCAAAACGAGCTTCCAGCAGTTTCCAGCTGAAATGGATTTGAGGAGTGACGACTGTCTGAATCAACACTTTAATGACCGAGGAAAAGCTGCAGGAGGAAAAAAGTTGGGGGGAAGACTTTTGAATTCCTGGCTGAGTTGTCCGAGTTTGTTTTGACCTACTTTATCCGTGGGAGCCTCCCACTCCGAGTCGCAGCCAGGAAATTGTGGTTGCCTAGCAAGTTCTTCATCCACGGTACAAAGTTTTGGAGACGTGTTGCTTCTTGGGCTGTTGTTTTTTTTCTTCAACTCACGGCAACTTATCTAGTACACATTTTTCCACCCCTCCATCGAGGTCCAGTTGGCAACACTGACCGTGCAAGATGTCTGTCGCGGGATTTAAGAAGCAACTTTATAAAGCAACTCAGGTAATAGCCGCGATTTTTCAAACATTAGCAACGTTAGCTCGCGAGCTAGCGCTGCAGTTAGTTTTACGGCATTAGCTTTAGCTTAGCTGGTCGAGTTCAGAGCAACAGCGAAACATTAAGACGCTTTTATATAGTGTGGACAAACTTTTCACAACATTTGTGTTGCCTCTGGAAAACTTTATCGCTAAGCATTAAAGTTAATTCGGCTGATGCTAATCTGAGGCTGTTTATCTTGCTCATGGAAGTAGCATGCTAGTTACAGGACTTTGTACTAAACGATGTTAAACCTACTTCTTTAAGGTTTTAATGTTAATGTGTAGGAAATTTTCGTCCCTGTCTTTGGGGTCAATTACGTTTATCGAGTTTTATTGAAACCTGTGTTTTGTTTTGTGGGCGGTACTGTTGCTTCAAGAGGTTTCAGGTATCATGGAAATAATATGTGACGATGTGCTCAATTTCTGTGTAAATTTATCTCAACTTCTCTTTTCTTTTCTTTATAAAACTTATGTGTTCTTTTACAGAGATAACATTGATTGTCAAACACAACTGTATGCCAACACCTGATTCCTTTGGAAGCCTGGGAATGCATACAGACATATTTAAACAATTTATATTAAACAAAAAACCTCACAAATCTGATTGTGCTGTCAGTACAGCCCTCCATTTTACACTTTTGAAAACCTTGATTGTGCCAACTCACTCTCACGCCTGGATTTCACATATGACACATGTTTATGAACAGGTGTGCTTTAAAACTATTCAGCCTCTCACCACAAACACTCTGCAAGTCATACCCTTTGGTGTGACAGGAGGCCCTTGCTTTTGTGTGTGTTCAGAAATGCTTTCAGTGGGTGTGTATATTGCTTTAGGAATCTTAGATATGTCAGAACTCTGCCCAAACCAGCTTCCAGGCCTAAGTCAAGCAACTGTTAATATACACACAACCTAGCAGTAATGACCCATTAGGAGCACTTTAACATTATTGGTCCATTACTAACTTCATGGTACAGCACAACTGTCCACTGTCAGGACATATATTATCCCATAAAAATGTACAACGAATATTGAACATAATGTTCAGTTTTAGCATAGAGCCTGTCTCGTGTTTTGTTATTCAGGCTTTGAAAACAGGGTGGAGGAGCATAATGAGGCGCTAGTTGCCCAACAGGATTGATGTCTTGTCACCAAAAATGGTTCTTGATCAAATAGTGTTTATATGCAACAGTTCAACATGTGGAGTTTCAAAAATGTGAGCACTATATACATTTGCAATCCTAAATTTGAAAAAGGGAGGCGTTTTTGAATCATTATTAAAGCTAATGCGATGTATCATTCTGCACTGGGATAGACCAAGAGTGGTGGACAAAAACATGTTTAGCCATTATGGAGACTGTGTGGAATCTAAACATGAAGGCTTGTATGCTTTTCACACAACTACTGGTAAAAGAATAAATTGAAGTTGAGTAAACACTAAAGTCATCTGAGTTGTGTAATATTTATCTCAATATATTGTTGGATTTTTACATTAATCATGATTGTTGACAACATAATAGTTTGTCAAATATAATGTGTAAACCTTTTATCGTTCTTGTCCACATTGATTTTTAAGAAGCGTGTGAAGCGAATGTAAACGTGATTCAAAATGATTCACTAGGAAAAGATAACATTGTTCACAAACTTTCAGCTTGATATTTTTTCACTTGATACAATGCACACCAGTGCAGAGACTTCTCATTAAGCAAACTGAAACAACAAAGGAAATTCATTAATTTCTGAGCTCATGTGAGATCGGCTGAGGCGCCAACTGTGGAAAATAATCCAGCGATCCAAACTGAGTATCAAAATTTTGAATCTCGCTTCCTCGTTTTCTCCAAGTCATTCTGATAGGTTCTGCTAAAGTCATTCTAATATTGTTGACAAGATCGGTGGGTTATCTTGATGTTTCTGTGTGGAAACACAAAAAAGGCCTGTAAAAGCACTTTGTTTTGAATCATTGGTGCCATTAGACAAACGGCCAAAAAAAAGCTCCAGTGATTCCCCACTAATGCCTGCGAATGGCCTTTATTATGGTGTGAGTAATATTTAATGTCACAGTTTCATTTGATAAAATATTCTAAATCTGTTTTTTGAGATTCAATGAAACAATCATTTTAATAAAGCCAACTCAGTTATGGCTGAAGTGGCTGCAATCTATTGGGGTTGAACTAACTTAGCTATTTAATGAGTGACTGAAAATGTAGTGTTTTGCGTGCATGTTTGTTTTTTGTTGTTGTTTTGCATATCGAAAAAGCAGTTTATTTGAGACACACTGGGTTTTGTGAACATCCAGATGAAACCCAATGCATATAAATGGGCATTAAAAAAAATGTCAAGACATCCCACTTTGACACGTTGATGAGCCCTAAGAGATAATTTGCATACTTGTATAGGTAATGTTGAATTGCTTTGTGCCTGTTTCACTTCTCTGATCCCTGCGATACACACCTTGATGTCTCCAGGCTCTCTCATACATAATTAAAATGAATCAGTGGTGGTAAGTTTAAGAAATGCTGATTTACAGAACTTTCTCAGTTTAAAAAGGACATTATGGACAAGAATCATAAAGCTAATCATAAATGTGGAAAGATACTAAAGAGAGCATTATGATTGAAGTCTGCTTCGCTTGCCTTTGGACCTGAATAGTTTTCTGTTATTGAAGAAAAAAAAGAATTCCTTATATTTATTCATGTATCTTACACAATAATCAAGGTGACTGTAGGCCAACTGGAGCTGAATAGACACATGGAGACCTTCGCTAGAATGGAACAAGATTTTTGTCCGAAGTTCAAGTAACATGTCGGTAAATGTGAGTTTAATCTCTGTTGGAGAATGCTTAATAGATTGACTATGAATGAGGTGATCTGGTAGACAATGAGAGGGGTTCTTACTGCCAATGTGGTTTGGTCAGTTGTTATGCTGAAGGGTTGACTTAATTCATTTTCAGGAATTGTTTGTGGCTCAGACAAAAAAAAATCATCCGTGCTTTGTTCAACGTAGGGCTGGGGGGCACTGGAGCCCATCCAGGCTGATTATGGGCGAAAGCAGGGTACACCCTGAATATGTTGCCCCAGTTCATCACAGAGCAAACTTAGAAACACCCTCACCCTCAAAAGCCCCCCCTCAGACTTGAACCTGAGACCTCGTTGGTCTGAGATGACAGTGCTCACCACTGTGTCGCCCTGATAAAGGATCAGTCACATTTCATTCCAAACGAATGCAGAAAAGTTGGGTCTCCGCAAACAGATCAGAAGTTTGCTGACATTGATCGTGCCACAGTTATGACACCAAATGTTTCAACAATTGCAAGCATCTTAATTAGCAAATATGCAGGATGGAATTAAATGCTCCTCATCAATTGGCACTGGATGTTAGCGGCCGCTTCAAAGCCACCGAGTTCTCCTTACAAAAGAATGAGGCCAGGCATGTGTATTACATAAAGCAGAAAGATGGATTGATCCGTCTGGTCATTTGGGTTTATGCGCGAGGCCGCGCTGACAGCTGCACCGAGTCGAAGCAAAATGAGACGGAGCGCTCACAGTGAGCCTCTGTTTAGCCTGTCGGCCATCTGAGTGAGAGGAAGGTGAAGCTAGCATCTGTGTTTAGTAAAATTATCCGTGGATGTGGTTGTAGTGTAGGAAACTGCAGCGTGTGTGCAAACCTGATGGAAAAAGGAAAAAAAGGGGGGAGAGACCTTTTAGTACAATTCCTTATGGAATCACGGTTCTCGGTACAGAGGAAAGTTTTTAGAGGCGAGCAGCTCCTTATACAGGTTTGTTCCCCTGATGGAAACCATGGACATTTCTAAGATATTTCCTAGTTGTGCTCAGGAAAACAAAATGGTCGGACACGAATATGCTTTAAAGTGTGCGTGCGTGCGTGCGTGCGTGCGTGCGTGGCGTGTGTGTGTGTGTGTGTGTGAGACAATAAGTTTAGACGTTCTGCGTTTGGATACATTTGTATTAGAAATTCAAGCCATTTTGCTTTTTTTTTTTTTTCTCATATAAAGTGGAGCAATCACTCATTGTTTTATATTATATATAATCTGTGTCCCCAGTTGGTGAGTGAGAAGGTTGGGGGTGCCGAGGGAACCAAACTAGATGAAGACTTCAAGGATCTTGAAAGGGTATGTTTTAAATTTTATCATGATCATTTCAATGATCTCATGTACTTTCATTGTGTTTCTTTGGCTCGCATGAACACTTTCAGAAATGTACAACCCTGCATACACACTCACAGTTACCTGTCGTCTTTAACGTGTGTCACCAGAGAGCAGATATAACTAGCAAAGCATATGTGGAAGTCATCAACAAAACGTCCGAGTACCTCCAGCCAAACCCAGCCACCAGAGCCAAGCTGTCCATGCTCAACACAGTGTCCAAAATCCGAGGGCAGGTGAAGAGTCCGGGTTACCCCCAGCCCGAGGGCCTCCTGGGGGAGTGCATGTCCAAGTATGGGCGAGACATGGGCGAGGACAACAACTTTGGTAAGACTGGCGGAGTCGGCTGGAGGTTGGGATGGAAGGTGGAAGAGATGTTTGACAACACGTTCATTCATGGGAATTGGGATTTTTGTGATTGTGTGTTTTGCAGGAGGGGCTCTTATAGAAGTAGGAGAGACGATGATGAAGATGTCCGAGGCGAAGGACTCGTTGGATATTGATGTGAAGCAGAATTTCATTGACCCTCTGCAGGCGGTGGCTGAAAAGGATCTTAAAGACATTCAGGTACAATCCAACAGCTCATAAAAGGGAAAATATTTACTTCATTAGCTTCGTGTTTCCAATAGTACCAGACAACATATCAGATGTTAAGTGTACAACACGGTGTCTCTGATTTCCACCCAAAATTACTCCAAATTGTCATTCATTTACCTACAGAACAGTTTTCATGTGAATCTGTTCATCATAAATCCTATTTGAAATAATATCTAAGATTTCTTTATGGGACAACTAAAAAGACTTTATAGAGGGCAATTTCCAGAATTGATTGACATTTTCAGTAGCCATTCATAATGGACACGTACTAAACATCGTCATCAGAGCTGTCAAACACGGCCAGTGCAGCGGAGACCAGTGAAGCTGCATGTCTGTGCTCAGATAGTAAAACACCCGCAAGTGCAGGATGAGTCATCGTCGACTTAATTCTGACACCATGTGACAGGATGGGAGAGGAGGCGAATTGCATGTGAATAATGGTAAAATATTATTGTTTGACAATTGATGCAACAAAGTTGTGAGTGAACCAGAGCATAAAGATGAGATCAACATTTTAATATTTGAAGATCACAAGCTTTTTTTAATATTGATCTTCTTCCATGTCCCTTGTAATAAGGGGTTCCTCAATATTCTCAATATTGTTTGAAGATGACATATAGCAAAAGACAGGATCTATAGGATTTTTTGTTTTCACAGTTTGTTGAACTTTTGCCCAATCCTCATTTCTGACATTATCTAATCGTGTTTTCTCTTTTAGTTGCTAATTAATCTTAAACGTACATTTACCTTAGACATATCAGACATATCTTGCCTGGCTTTTCTATTATTTTCAACCTGCTTGAAAGTTGGTTTTTCAAACCACTTCCGCCCTGTTCTTATTCACTTCTACACATTGTTCCAACAGGCTTTGAATTTAAGCATATCGTACAATTCCCTTCAAAACCTCTTTGTTTTGCTGCAGCATCACCTGAAGAAGCTGGAGGGCCGCCGTTTGGACTACGATTATAAGAAGAAGCGTCAAGGTAAAATCCCAGATGAAGAGATCAGACAGGCCCTGGAGAAGTTCCACGAGTCCAAAGAGATGGCGGCGAGCACCATGCACAGCCTGCTGGAAACAGATGTGAGTTACCTGTCGACTAAACATGCTCATTCTTCATAGCAGTCCTGCTGGACGTGTCAATAATAAAGAAATGCTTGTCAGCATTTACATCATTTTACCATCTTTCAAATAACACGGGTGTAAAAAGTTTTTGTTTTTTATCTGGTTCAGGCAGCAATAATTTAAATAATCGCACCAATAATACAAGCTTTAAATAAAACATTTGTATTCCCTTTGACTATTAAAGGGAAGATCAAACGGATTCATAGTTTATATTTTCCAGCCATTGTGAATGGCCTTAATATAATTATAATCATGTTTGTTGACAACACAATAGTCCAATATAAATTAAAAACACAAAAATAAGCCATATCTTTCATTCAGAGGTAATAACTTTACTGTGTCACTCTGAAAATATTTTATTCTTCAAGGCGTCCTTGCCCCATGAATTTGTCATGCACATTCTGGACTTTGATTCTCCGAGGGCTACGCAACGCAGCGCGGTCTGATGTGATTACGGTGATTCAATAAAAAGCTGTTACGGCTACAGCAGATGGATGAATTAGTATATTGTGTAATGACACGTCAGTGCAGTGACCTTTAACTCAGAACAGAGAGCGGTAAATTATTAAACCCTCAACAAACAACATGAGATCTGCATTAAATATGGATTTTAAGCTCGGCTATAAAATACAGGCAGCCCATTTTTTATTAGGTGCATTTTGTATTATATGAAGTGGCTCCTTGACTGATATCTCTGAATATTTGTGTCTTGCTGCTGAAAGCCTGTCAGGCTGTTCTTATAGACCGAATGTGTCATCAGATCGGCCCTCTTGTTTTTCCATAGTGACTTGCGTTACTGAGAGCTTGTCAAACCCGTTCTGCCCAGTATTTACTATGTCATGTCATCAGGAATCGTTTCACAGCCCTTTGAAAGATGCCATGGTGATTTCCTTATGTAATATGAAACGGGGAGG